>VUQS01075032.1:3484-15977 GCA_015108495.1 Heterochromis multidens
CAGCCACAAAGAGCAGTACCCTCCATGGAGAAGAAGACTAGAGGCCAAGATCAAGGCAGCACGGAGGGAAGTTAGCCAACTATCATAGCTGCAGAAAGGTGTGATGAAGAAAGTGCCTAAGAAGTACAATATGCTGTCCTTACCTGAGGCCTTGGAAACTGCCAAGCAAAGACCCACAGCCTTGGCTAGCTGCTTGAAAAGGCATACCAGACAGATAGAAGCCAGGAGAATAAACCAGATGTTCTCCACTGAACCATCCAAGGAGTACTCTCAATGGCAGGGGAACAGTATGAGAAAAGCCCCACCAAGACTGGAGACTGGAGCAATACTGGAAGAACATATGGGAGAAAGATGCAACACATAACAACAATGCTCAGTGGTTAGTGGATCTAAGAGCAGACCACAGAAACCTCCCTGAAAAGGATCCAGTAACCATCACAGTGGCAGACATCCAAGACAAATATGAAGAGTTGGAGAGGCCCTGGCCAGGCCCTGACATGATCCACATCTACTGGCTAAAGAGGTTAACTGCGCTCCACGATCCCCTGGCAGCACAAATAAACCATCTGCTAATGGATGAGACACACCCAGAATGGCTAACCAAAGGCCAGACAGTCCTGATCCCCAAGGATCCCCAGAAGGGACCGGTCTCATCCAACTACTGACCAATAACCTCCCTCAGCACAACATGGACGCACATGTCAGGCATCATAGCGGATAAGATGAACAGGCACATGGCTCAATACATGGGCCCCAAAAGGAATTGGCAGAAACACCAGAGGGGCAAAACACCAGCTACTGGTAGATAGTCACTTGTGACTGTAAGACCAGACTGACCAACCTGTGCACCGCCTGGATTGACTACAAGAAAGCTTATGACTCAGTGCCTCACACATGGATTGTGGAATGCTTAGAACTTAGGACTCCAAGAGCCTTCATCAGGAATTCAATGGGAATGTAGCGAACAACACTAGAGGCTAACTTCAAGCCAATTGCACAAGTCACTATCAAGTGCGGGATTTACCCTGCAGTGGGGACCACTGCTGTTCTGCATAGGCCTGAACCCCCTCAGCGAGATCACTAACAAGACTGGCTACAGATACCGACTACGGAATGGAGAAAACATTAGCCACCTCCTCTACATGGATGACATAAAGCTGTATGCCAGGAGTGAACGAGGCATTGATTCACTGATCCACACCACTAGGATCTAAAGCAATGACATCGGAATGTCATTCGGACTGGAGAAGTGTAGTCGGATGGTAACAAAGAGAGGGAAGGTAGTCAGAACTGAGGGGATTGTACTACCAGAAGGCAACATTACAGACATTGAGGATAGCTAGAAGTCCCTTGGAATCCCACAGGCAAATAGGAACCATGAAGAGGCTGCTAGGAAAACTGCAACCGCCAAATACCCGCAGAGAATAAGACAAGTCCTAAGGAGACAGTTGAATGGGAAGAACAAGATCTGGGCAATCAACACCTACGCCCTGCCAGTCATCAGATATCCTGCCTGGATAATAAGTTGGCCAAAGGAGGAGATAGAAGTCACTGACATCAAGACAAGAAAACTCCTTACCATGCATAGAGGGTTTCACCCTAAAATCCAGCACCCTGAGACTGTATGCTAAATGGAAGAAAGGAGACTGAGGACTAGTGAGTGTCAGGACCACTTTCCAGGATGAAGCAACAAAGATCCATGAGTACACAACTGATGACGTGCTTAGTGAATACCTCAGGCAGCAGAAACCTGAAAGGACAGGCTCCTGCATGGCATGTACCACCGGCAGATAGAAGAAATGGCTGTTATCGAGAAATCCCACCAATGGCTGGACAAAGCTGGACTGAAAGACAGCACAGAGGCACTAATCATGGCAGCACAGGAACAAGTCCTAAGCATAAGATCGATAGAGATAAAGTCTACCACACCAGGCACAGCCTACAGGTGCAGGCTGTGCCTGGTGTGTTGAGACAGACAAACTGGTGATTGCTAACCAACCAGACATGGTAGTAGTGGACAAACATAGGAAGAAGGCTGTAGTGATATAAGTAGTTATACCAAGTGATAGCAAGATAATGAAGAAGGAACACGAGAAGCTTGAGAAATACCAAGGGTTGAGAAAGGAGCTAGAAAAGATGTGGAGGGTGAAGGCAACAGTGGTCCCTGTGGTAATCAGAGCACTCGGGGCAGTAACCTCCAAACTGGGCAAGTGGCTCCAGCGGATCCCAGGAGTGACATCCAAGATCTCTGTCCAGAAGACCGCAGTCCTAGGAACAGCAACGATACTGTGCAGGACCCTCAACTCCCAAGGACCGAGGGCACTTAAAGGATAAATACCCCCCACAGGGCAAGTGGGGAATTTTTTATATATACAGTATGTATCCCTTGTAGTTAAAATACTATGAGCAGAAGTAAAATGCTGACATTTTAGATGATAGATGGGCAATACATTGCACTCATTTGGCCGCTTGTCTAACCTTCTCTTTTATCTTGTAGAACAAAAGAACAAAACAAAAACCAAAACAAAACTAAACAAAAACCAAAACAAAACATAAAGTTTAAGAAGAGGGAACAGGAAGTGAAAAAATGGTAACTCATTTATGGATTTTAGGGCTCATTCCTGCAGCTCTCTTTGCAGAAAAAACTAAATCATTGGATATTTTTTGAAAAAAGAGCAAGGTGAAGTCTTTTGCAACATCAACTTCTTGGCAGTTTCCTAGCAACGGTGTTCCCTTGACATGGGTTTTACCACTAGGATGCAAAGGATATCTTGCAGACTCCTTTTAAAAAGTAGGTTTTTTGTCAGATATTGCTGCATAGAAGAGAAAAATGAGTGACCTGTCAAAACATACAAACTGTCATACACATGTGGGGGAATACAATTATTAGTACAGACATGTACACTAGGTAAAAACAAAAAGAAAAGAAAAGAAAAAAGCAAGCTTCAGCACAAACATAAAAAAAGCATGCACATACACTGCACTTGCTGTTGGATATTCATCCACCCTTCTGCCCACCACCAAACTTTCTGTTTAGGATGAAAAAGCCACCTGCTGACTTCTACTGTAAAAGCTGTTATCTCCAGAAAGCAGAGCAGTACTGGAATGTATTTTCTTTTTATTTTTCTTCCATCAGTGTAAAGCCGGGCTGCTTGTTGATCTCAGGCAGACTTAAAAAAAAACCTTCATCCAAACTTATGAAGTTTGAAATGCTCGTATGGCTCCAGCAGCTGCTTGAACCTCTCCCCTAGACCCCCTCTTGGCTCAGCTAAGCCTGGGAAATTAGGAAAGTGTGAAAAAGCAGAAAAGAAAAAAAGAAACACATCAAGCCACAGTCAGCTGCCAAGAGAACTGATGGTATAATTTCATATGGAAATGAGAGTGCTGTCATCCAAGAAAGAAATTTAAAAACATCACCAAAGGGCCTGCAGTAATTGAATGTCACTCACAGGAGCTAGTGTGGTTTCCTACAGTCTGATATGCAGTGTAAATGCATCATGGAATATTCACATCTTTCCCAGGAGAAATTAGTAAAGGAAACGCCTGTAACTTTGTGCTGAGTCATGTCCTGTGGGGGAAATGACTCCTGATGTCCTCTCACTATGTCACCATTTGCTGTGTCATGCCAGCTGGGGTGCCAGCCAGTATTTCCCTCAGTCTGCGTCACTGTTGTGGCACATTAACTACACTCTATGCCAAGTTTGTCAATGCCATTTTGAAATCACAAACACTGTTCCAGTTTAAAAACCAGCTACAAATTAACAGTTCAGCTGTAGAGGTATGAGGGATCATTTCAACTTAGAGATTTTATGTTTAGGAAGAATTATGCAAATTATAAGGATTAGAGGATCAAGCTTTAGGGTGTATTATAATGGAACTCAAAAGTAACAGACAATCCTGAGTTGCCTGCATTATTGCATTAAAGCTACACTAATGAATGTTTTTATATTAACAATAGATAAAATGACTAAGATGTGTAACATGTGCTGCTCAACGTGACTAATCCACAAAAATAATCACCTAATTTATTTTCACTTATCCTTTCTCTCAATAATTCTTAACAATCTTTTAATATTAACAAGATTACTGACAACCCATCTAGGATTAGGGTTGAGTTTTGTTTTAAATTTACATTTCAATGAAGTCTTATACATTCTGACTTCTACTGTTTGCCATTTAGGTAAAAACACCATATACAGTGGTAGATATAAACATAACCCTATTCCTACCCCTAAAGTACTTAACCAACAACCTGGTGTTACACTGACATATTTTACGATGTCACTGTAAATGCATTTTAACAAGTAGAAAGAAGAAACCAGCTAATTAAACTGTACTTCTTCTGTTCTTTGAATGTTGCTGTACCCATTGCTTGTGCCACAGTGTTTACAGTAGTTTAATGGGGATTACTGTGGATTACATTAGTTCATGATTTATGTAACAGTTCAACAACTGTTTGAAAGGGTTATGGTAATCATTGGTGATGACGTTGATGAAACAATATGCTAAACAAACAGTTACAGAAATTGTAATAAAAAGTCTGTTTCATGAATTTGAGCCATTTGGGTATGCCATACAGTTGAAAATTCCACATCATGGGTTAGATTTGAATCTAACTAAAGAGATTACTGGAGATCTGGTGGATATTAAGAGGTCAGTGCATTTTATATCTTTTTTAACCTCTGACGTCTGAGTCATCATCATTGATGACCCTAACCCTAACCCTATCAGAATATGCAGTTTTTGTTTAAGGTAATACTTCCAAATAGCATTTTCCAAGTATAAAAGTGACAAATAAAAATATGTAAGGAGCACCGTGTGGTGGTGGCATCAATCAAAGGACTGGAAGACAGGAGATTGCATTTTCTTTCATGTTCTGAAGGTGTAAAGGGCAGTCTTAACAATTACAAGCATGAAATGTAGGATCGTGGTGGAATCATTTATAGCAAAGCTATATGTTAAGATGGTTTCAGGTCTGTAAATCCTGCAGCACAGGAGTTCATTTACTGTTGTGTCTTACATGAACAGTTTCCAGTTCTACTTTCCCAGATTACTTTAAAGTTTTACTCTACTGCACTACTAGTGGAGTAGAGTAAAACTTCACTACTCTACTTAGTCTAATAAGTAAGTGTACCCAAGGTATGTTGGGGTAATTTGAAATACCCCCAACCTCACCCCCAACCGGTCGCGGCAGATGGGTGCCCCTCCCTGAGCCTGGTTCTGTCGGAGGTTTCATCCTGTTAAAAAGGAGTTTTTCTTTCCCACTGTCGCCAAGTACTTGTTCATAGGGGACTGTCTGATTGTTGGGGTTTTCTCTGTATTATTGTAGGGTCTTTACCTTACAATATAAATCTCCTTGAGGTGACTGTTGTTGTGATTTGGCGCTATATAAATTGAATTGAATTGAATTGAAGCTTAGGCTTAAGTTCAATAAGGAAGATCTGTAATTACTCGTCTGCCTGCTTTCCTGGGCGTTCGGCTGCTAGTCCATTCTTTACATCACTTCCGTTTTCCCATGCTGTCAAACTCAATACACTCTTAGAAAGAATGTATTAAAAAAAGACACAAAAATCTGTTTTTACACATGTAACACATTGTGTGTGAATTTTAACACAATGTGTAAAAAAATGTGTAAAAATTAATTAAAAAATTTCAAAACAACATGTTATGTGAAATCTGACACGTGTTGTCCCTTAGCTGATGCAGCAAATGTGTTAAAATGTAACACATTATGTATTGTTTTTAGCACTTGTGTTCTAAGAGTGTACTGACATCATTACTTTAGTCCAGTCATTTTCTTGCCCACCTTGTGTGAGCCAATCAGCCTCCGTTCTGCGTACTTTAAATCTCAGTGCTCTTGTGTCATTCCATCTTTCAGACTCTCATTCGTGCAACCCGCCTCTTCCCCATCTCTGCCTCACCCTGGTCACTCAGAGCCCCATCCACGCTTCCATCTTCATCTTTCCCACTATCAGCATCTAGACTCTGGGGGGCTCTGTCCTAACTCCTGTCACTGCTGGGATTCCATTCTATGATGGGTCATCAGAGTCTAATCGCCAAATAGCTTAATTGTATTCTGCATCTCAGTACATCATGTTGAGTTTTTTCCAAATGATCTCTCCTTATTGAAATGCTCATTATATATACATTATATGGGAAAAAACTGTGTGACTTTCATATTGCAGCTTATTCACATTAATTATAGATATCATGTAAAACATTAAATTATCTTTGATGATTTGGTTGCCTGTACCAGGTAAATGTTGTCATCTTAGAAGCATTCAAATAACGCATTGCTATCTTCTGCTGGATCGGCTCATGGCACATAGCTGTAACAACACAAAGCAGAAATTATTTCAATCATATCAAGGCGTAATGTCATAATGGTAAAATGCTGTGTCCAGTGTGCTCTGTGAAGAACCTCTAATATAGGCCCTGTTAGCTTAATAAATACCCTAGGGTGAAAATAGCTTCTTCTTGTCAGAAAAATAAGATTTGTTATTTCATATTTATTTGTTATTTCATATTTGCATGCTCAGTGTGTCCATGGAGGGGTGGGGGGTTATACAAGCAAGATTTAATTACCTTGGTGATTAGACCGATTATATCTAAGGTAATCCATGCTGTTGAATTTCCAGTAGACCGAGATATTTTGGCCTTAAATGTTTTCATCTGCTGTCAGTCATCAGGCCAGTAATTTGCTTTACAGTAGGTGTCCTGTCCTAAATTTCACTTCCAACATGCCAAGTAAATCCTAGCTTTATGCAGTGTTATGTAATGTTGTGTACTTCCAGTGCCAGAGAGCATCCTATAATTTGTTTTTTCTTATCCAGTCCTTGCAGACCAATAAAACTTTATTGATATTTTCAGCCACAGTGACATGTCCCTCCTGGGCTCTCTGAACCCACACAGCTTAGAACACGAGTTATTAGACCAGGCTACCCAGAAGACAGGCGGTTTAAAGCAGAGGAAAAAGGAGCCATGAAATGACTGAACTGTAAGAATCACAAAACAAAAAAGTGCAAAAAAAGGATGTTTTTTTTTTCCTCTTTTTTTCGCCTGTCATGTCTGGTAGCTCTTGCAATCAGAATCAGGATCTGATTGCACTGTTGTGCCAAACACATTTGCTTTTCCAAGATGAGCTCTATAGACTCTATAGGCTCCTCTTGTTTGTGGTTTTGTTTTTGTATTTTTATTTATTTATTCATTTCTATTATTATGCTCAAGTGCATGTGTAATATGGCAATGCCAGACTTGACAGGCAGGAAGAAAAAGAGTAAGGAAAAAGGGGGAGAGAATAGGTGAAAAGATAAGAATAAGAGGACAGAGTACAAGTGGAAAAAGACAATGGGTCTTCAACTGCTGCACCTGGAAAGAAAAAAAAAAAGAAAACAGCATGGATACACAAACCAACAATCTAATTGTGTTGTGTGTGTGTGTGTGTGTGTGTGTCTTTGAGTGTGAGTGTCTGTATAAATTTGTACTTGATAATGAGGGTGAAAAGTCGCAACAACGCCCCCCCAGGAGCCAGAGGCAGACACAGAAAGACCCAGGAGACCTACTAGTGAAGTAGAGTAAAACTTCACTACTCTACTTAGTCTAATAAGTAAGTGTACCCAAGGTATGTTGGGGTAATTTGAAATACCCCTAACCTCACCCCCAACCAGTCGCGGCAGATGGCTGCCCGTCCCTGAGCCTGGTTCCACTGGAGGTTTCTTCCTCTTAAAAGGGAGTTTTTCCTTCCCACTGTCACCAAGTACTTGCTCATAGGGGGTCGTCTGATTGTTGGGGTTTTTCTGTATTATTGTAGGGTCTTTACCTACAATATAAAGTGCCTTGAGGCAACTGTTGTGATTTGACGCTATATAACTAAAATGGAATTGAATATGTGGTGCCTGTGTGCATGTATGAGGTGAAAAGGATGTGTAAAATGATGTTTTGATGTCACCATGTTCACTGTGTAACTGTGTGCTATTGACAGGTATGTAGACAGCAATTACGGATGTCAGATACCATGAATAAGCCAGCGGGCCACTAGTATATGATCATGTATGGGAAACTAGAATGACCTAGTTTTAATTACAATTATATTATTGAAATTATGATGAAATTATTGATATATCATATAACATTCTAAAGGGAAATGAGCTCATATTTAAAGATTCTGAAGCACATTGTCTAAATTATTTCAACTTAAACAATTATTTTATTAACCTTTAAACATCAACCAGGTTACCAGGAACCCATCTGTGGTTGGGGTTTGGTTTAGTTTTGTTTTAGCCACATAATAATAATTATTTATGTATTGTTTTCAAATGAAAATTTGATATGAAATGAAATTTCATATCAAATTTTCAATTTCCAAACAGAAGAAAAAGGGATGGCTGTGAGCCAAACCCAGACCCTACACAAAATGTTGATAATGTGACTGCTGATAGAAGTAGCAGGATAAATTCTGCTAGGGCTATACTCTGCTGAAAGCAGAGAAAAACAGCTATCTTGGTTTCCATCCATCCATCCATCTCTTTTCAAACTCACTCTTGTACAATACCCACATTACTGTGGACACTTCACCACTCTGCTGGTCCACCTCATGCTCCACCTTCACATCTTTCATGAATAACATACTTAAACTCTTTCACTTGGGACAGCACCTCTCACAGAACCCATGGGGAGCAATCCACTGTTTTTTAGCAGAGAACCATGGCCTCAGAAGGTCTTGGCAATCACAGGCCCAAAAAAGGTCCCATTTTGTTTTCTTTTTTGTTTTCCAAGACATAAAGTTAGGGTTAGGGTTGGTGCTAGGGTTGGGATGATTTATACCTCAGAGTGGATGTTTAGTATTACCTAAGAAAGCCAGCATTAAAGAAATCTTGTCTAATATAATATAGTAAATGTGGCCTTAAAGTGTTGACCACTCACACATGTAGCAGTTATGAAGTACTCACTTAGAGCTGTGTTTGTTAAAATCCAATATTCACTCTCTTTTTGCTTTGTTTTAGACTTTAGCTGCTAAATGACCATGTTTACATCTATCTATTTCTGCCATTTGGCACTGAGCACATAGTTTACAGAGAGTTTCAGAGCATTTCACTGAAAATGGCTGTCTGCTGTCAAAATGACTACAAGAGCAGCAAGATGAAAACCACGAGTTGATGGCTGAATGGTGAAACAGATGAAAGCCAAGGGGAGCAGCAGAATTAGGAAATGGTTCTCTGTTTATCAGCACCGCAGTCCCCTTTCACACTGGTGTTTGAAACTGCTGTCATAAGATTAACCTCTCAACATCCACAAAGTTGCCAGCAAGTAACTAGGGGTGAGGTTAGATAGCATTTTAGTCAAATGATAAACAAGCATGGTTTCAGAACCTAGAAGATGTTACCTTGTGGCCTTACAAAAGGTAACTGTAACATCTTTTCCTTTTGTGTACAGTGCTGTGCAAAAGACACCCTTCATTTCTTTATATTTTGGAAATTGGGAAATAGGTGCAGTGATCTTTTTGAAAGGTGCAAAACATATGTGGAGAAACAGTAAATTGGACAAAAATTTAGTTCTAACGAGCATGAAAGTCAGTATTTTGTATGACCACCTTTATTCTTCAACACAGCCTGAACTCTCTTAGGCAAGCTTTCTTGTAAGTTTACCAGCTAATTAAACTGTACTTCTTCTGTTCTTTGAATGTGGCTGTACCCATTGGTTGTGTCACAGTGTTTACAGTAGTTTAATGGGGATTACTGTGGATTACATTAGTTCATGATTTATGTAACAGTTCAACAACAGCTTGAAAGTGGTCTAAGCCAGGGTTATGGTAATCATTGATGATGACATTGATGAAACAATATGCTAAACAAACAGTTACAGAAACTGGAATAAAAAGTCTGTTTTATGAATTTGAGCCATTTGGGTATGCCATACAGTTGAAAATTCCACATCATGGGTTAGATTTGAATTTAACCAAAATCCTTAACAGGTCACTGGAGATCTGGTGGATATTAAGAGGTCAATGCATTTTATATCTTTTTTATCCATTGAGATGAGAGAGGAGAGAGACGCTGAAAAGCGACTCGGTTGCAAGTTTGCACGGAAAAATTCACTATAAAGAAAGAAACACTCAGTCTGCCACACCGTGTGCGTTGGGTTGTCATTTCTACAAGATTGCATTTTCTTTCATGTTCTGAAGGTGTAAAGGGCAGTCTTAACAATCACAAGCATGAAATGTAGGATTGTGGTGGAATCGTTCATAGCAAAGCTATATGTTAAGATGGTTTCAGGTCTGTAAATCCTGCAGCACAGGAGTTCATTTACTGTTGTGTCTTACATGAACAGTTTCCACTTCTACATTCCCAGATTGCTGAGGCACATATTTTGCCTTATTGAATTTGCTTTCCAAGACAAACTTGACCTCTTCTGATACAATTAATCCCATCTGGACAGGAGTTTATATAACCCTTGGCATTTTACAGGGATGTTCTTTGCTCAGGGGTGAAGTTTAAATGTCAAACTGACCATAAGTGAGGCGCTTCTGCCCACACTGGACCTTAGACATGGAATATAGACTGTGAAATAGATGCTGATTGCTGACAATGATGTTTCTGTGAGAGGACAGTGTTGGCTGACATCAATTCATACACTAGATCTGACTGAGAAGGGAGAGGTCATTACTAATATGGTAAATGGACTGATTCTTATATAGCACTTTTCTACTCTCCCGGAGTAGTCAAAGCGCTTTATACAACATGCCTCATTCACCCATTCACACAAGCACTGTTTTCTAATGCTTCCTATCTAACATTTCACACTCCGATGGATGCATTGGAGAGCAACTTGGGGTTAGTATCTTGCCCAAGGATATTTGGCATGCAGACTGGAGCAGCCAGGGATCAAACCACTAACCTTCCGATTAGTAGATGACCTGCTCTACATCCTGAGCTACAGCCACCCCAATAATACTATCATTTATTTATATTTACTAATATCAAGTTAACACACAAATTCCTATAATTACATCAGAACCTAAAAAGACTAATTTAGGTTTGTTGTAAAAGAACAAGTAAATGGTTAACCTCCATGAATCGCCACCTTATAGTGGTGGAGGAGGTTGTGTGTCCCAGGTCTCCCAAGGCAAATTGGTCCTGGATGATTGACCAGACGAAGAGCGATTCAGACGACCCTTATGAGTGGAAGAACAGGGGAACAGTTTACCATGCCCGGGATAGGGTTACAGGGGCCCCGCCCTGGAGCCATACCTGGGGAGGGTGCTCAAGGGGGAGGACCTGGTAGCCGAGCCTTAGCCCATGGGGCCTGGCTGGACGCAGCCTGAAGAGGAGACATAGGCCCACCCTCCTGTAGGCCCACCACCCGCAGGAGACGCCATTGGGGCCGGGTGCAGTGTGTGTTGGGTGGTAGCAAATGGCTGAGACCCTGGCGGACCGATTCCCGACTACCGAGGTTGCCAATTGGGACATGGAACGTTGGGCTCACCAAAACATACAGCTTGGGCTCTGGAACCAGTCTCCTGGAAAGGGGCTGAACTCTGTTCCAGTCTGGAGTTGCCCTCGGTGAGACGAGGCGGGCTGGGGTGGGTATCCTGATATCCCCTCGGCTGGTTGCCTGTATGTTTTTGCCAGTGGAAGAAAGGGTTGATTTCCTGCACCTTCGGGTCAGAGAATGGGTCCTGACTGTTGTCTGTGCTTATGTGTCGAACGACAGTTCAGAGTACCCAGCCTTCTTGGAGTCGCTGGGTGGGATGGTTGAAGGTGCTCCACCTGGAGATTCTGTCGTTCTACTGGGACACTTCAACCCTCATGTGGCCAACAACAATGAGACCTGGAGGGGCGTGATTAGGAGGAACAGCCTGCCTGATCTGAACCCGAGTGGTGTTCTGTTACTGGACTTCTGTGCAAACCACAGTTTGTCCATAATGAACACCATGTCTGAACATAAAGGTGTCCATATGTGCATGTGGCACCAGGACACTTTAGGTCGCAGGTCGACAATCGATTTTGTAATTGTATCATCTTGATTGACACACCTCCACAATGTCATAGAGTCGCTACTCCTCCACATTGAAAGGAGCCAGTTGAGGTGGCTTGGGCATCTGACTAGGATGCCTCCTGGACGCCTCCTGGTGAGGTGTTCCGGGCATGTCGTACTGGGAGGAGGCCCCGGGGAATACCCAGGACATGCTGGAGAGATTATACCTCTCAGCTGGCCTGGGAACATCTCAGTGTACCCCTGGATAAGCTTGAGGAGGTGGCTGGGGGGAAGGAGGTCTGGGTTTCTCTGCTTAGGCTGCTGTCCCCGCAACCCTGCCCCAGATAATCAGAAGAAAATGGATGGATGGATGGATGCATTTCATTACAGTAGGTGTCTTTCTGAAAGTGCTGTAACTAAGTTTAAGGATATAATTCCTCCACTGTTATCTTCAATGCCATGTGCCAACACAGTGCAGAGCAGCTACCTAAACTCTACTCCCACAGAGGTCGATTATCTT
>VUQS01075035.1:2830-18114 GCA_015108495.1 Heterochromis multidens
AGGCTCAGGGAGGGGCAGCCATCTGCTGTGACCGGTTGGGGGTGAAGGGGGTGAAGGGAGGAAGACAGGACAAAAGACACACTGTGGAAGAGAGCCAGAGATTAATAATAACTCATGATTAAATGCAGAGTGGTGTATAAATACATGGTAAATGAAAAGAGGTGAAAGAAGGAGGAACAGTCAGTGCATCATGGGAAACCCCCAGCAGCCTAAGCCTATTGCAGCATAACTAAGGGAGGATTCAGGGTCACCTGATCCAGCCCTAACTATAAGCTTTATGAAAAAGGAAATTTTTAAGCCTAATCTTAAAAATAGAGAGGGTGTCTGACTCACAAATCCAAACTTGGAGCTGGTTCCACAGAAGAGGGGCCTGAAAGCTGAAGGCTCTGCCTGCTGTTCTACTTTTAAATACCCAAGGAATCACAAGTAAGCCTGTGGTCCGAGAACGAAGTGCTCTATTCGGGTGATATCATACTAATAATCAGTATGTGGATTCTCAGATAGTGTTTTTAGAAAGAGTGTAGAATTACACATATAACAGGAAATTAATTTGTTCAGCAGTAGTAGTTTGTAACAAAATTATACAAATACAACTTAGAATGTTTTTGATGCAGTTTTGTACATCCAAAACTGTGACAACTATGACAAAAGAAAAACTATGGCACCATGACACACCATTAGTTGAAGTGATGCCTAGAAGTAGAGCAAGGTGAAGAAGCTCTTTGGATTAGTACAGAGTAAGAACCAGTCACTGTTTACTGTCTTGGAAGAGTTCATCTATTCTATGTTTGGGAATCGAAGGCTCCAATGAGTGTTTATAATACACTGTATGATTGCATTCTAAATTAATTAGCCTTACAATTCATTACTCAACTACTAAATCACATCTGTGAATATGCCCATTCCCTAAAACTCTCTCTTAAGTGCAAAAGCTCCTTTCAGTTTTGAATCTAAAGAGGACTTGAATAAACAGGGCTCCTATCTTGAACTTTCAGAATATAGTACAGTAATATTACATAGGGGCTACAAAGTGTGGTGGTTCACACATTTGTCTAACAAATGAAAGATTCCTTGTTTGATCCTGATCTGTATTATTGTAGGGTCTTTACCTTGCCTTGAGGTGACTGTTGTTGTGACTTGGCACTATACAAATAAAACTGAATTGAACTGAATTGAATTTGATCCAAGATGAGACACAAAACCCTTTGGGGATAGCATCATTTGTAAAAATCTGTCAAATCAAACATGTGGAGTGACCCCTTGTTAATAAGACTGCCCATTTGAACACCTCCACAAAGGAGTTTGTTTTGAAAAATCTGTATCCATATTAATGGCCAGCATCTCCATACTGGGAAACCGATGTGATGTGATGTAATTCTATTTTGGCCTGAGCTCTATCAGTGAATGCACATAACAGTCCTAGATATGAACACACGCAAGCACATAAACACATGTTGACGACATCAGGGCTTCTGCCTTGAATCCAATACTCACACGGTTTTCTCTTTTTTTATGAGAACAAAAAGCTAAGCACAAGTCTTTTGAAACCCATTTTAGATGGCTGCTAACAAGTCAGTCACACCTAATAAAAACAGTGATATAGTGAAGTGCAGCAAGACAAATGGCTGCCCAGTTTTTACCGCCTGTAGCAAAGTAAAGCTGGCAGAGTATAGCAGTGAGGATGGGGACAAAAACTAGTCCCTAAAATCCTTCAGTCCCACTTAACTTTAATCGCCTTTAAGCAAACAATGTAAAAGAATTCAGGGGAGCTTGTCACAGATGTCTTCATTTTATGAGTTTGTCACAAGCAAAGATACACTGCTGTTTTGCATTTAGCTCTGGGACTGTTACACTGACAACTGTCCAGCAACAGGGGGAGTTTTAGGAACACCAGAAACTGAGAACCTCAGGGAGAAAAAAAATAGAAAAAAGAAAAGAAAACTGAAAGACAAAAACAAGAAACCTGCAGAAAAAAAACATAAAAGCATGCACTGTGTTGGATAAAGATTACTGTACTCTTACATTTTTGGCACATCTGCCAACACCTGTTGATCAGAAGTTACAAACCCTTCAAAGTCTCAGGTTTATGAATTCATTCACTTGAAGTTCCATTTCCTCCTGATCAAAATCATTGGTTTAATAAGCAAGAGTCAAACAAGAGCCAGCCATCTCTGACCCACATCTGCTTTTTGAGAGCCACATAAAAGGCAGAAGGGAAAGTCCAAATGTATCACTTCCACATTCTGTGCACATGGCAAAGCCATTTCACTGAGGCACAACTAAAACACGGACTCTAGGTCTGGTGTATTGATGATATGGGAAGGAGGAAGAAGTCAATGAGGGATTTTGGAGGTTCCATCATGGGAGGTCTGAGCAACAACTTCCACTGTGCTGGGTTTAGGCCTGTGAAGTCGGCAGGATAACCAGGTCCCATGTCTGCCCTGTCACATGTTCGGGGATCAGAGGAACGGGAGAAGCTGCAGTGTGTACGTGAATGTTACTAAGACTATGGGTTTGACCAGATCTTGAACTGAGCAGCACATGATGCCTACATACCGCCAGCCAGGCAGTCTCTAAAGTCCAACTGAAATCAGCAATTGACCCTGACACTAATATCATCAAGCTGGGCTCCAAATTAAACACACACAGTGCAAACATGGCGCCCACTTCAAAGAGTCCAGGGGCTTACTTCTGAAAAACAAAAGGCATGACACTGTTTAAATACAAGCACTGGGGAACTAGTGAGACGCCAGAGCTTATGAGGTGGAGCAGAAAGAAAGAGGCCAAATAAACAAGAACAGTTTTATAGAAGCTGTGGCCCTGCTAGCCTGCTTTTTAGATACATTCACTGCATTCAGTGCAGTATCAGCACTGTGCTACTTTGGCATGAATCATCACATGTACACACACACACACACACACACACACACACACACACACACACACACACACACACACGCACACATAGATAGATAGATAGATAAGCAGTTAAAAAATGAATCATTATGGGTTACACACTGGACAGGTCGCCAGACTTGGTAGAGCTAACAGACGACCATTCATACTCACATTCACACCAATGGCTAGTTCAGATTTAATATAAGCTGGAGTATCATGCAGGCACAGGGAGAACATGCAAACTCCACACAGAAAAACAAATATTTTTAAATTATAAGCTTCCACATGTTTATAGGTGTTTATGTTTATAGTGTTCATTAAGCATTTTCAAAGTTTTAAAAATGTCACTGACAACTTTAGATCAACCAGTGAATTTTCTCTGTGATCCTCTTTTCTCTGAACCCTGATCCCCATCTAGATGATCAAGGATAAATGGTAAATGGACTGATTCTTATATAGTGCTTTTCTATTCTCCCAGACCACTCAAAGCACTTTATTCACCCATTCATACAAGCACTTTTTCTATGCTTAAGTGCTTTCTGTCTAACATTCACACACACTCACACTCCAATGGATGCATCAGAGAGCAACTTGGGTTTAGTATCTTGCCCAAGGATATTTGGCATACAGACTGGAGCAGCCAGGGATTGAAACACCAACCTTTTGATTAGTAGATGACCTGCCCTACCTCCTGAGCTACAGCCACCCCTTATACACCCCTTGATATGGTCAAGGCAGATGGCTGTCCTTTTCTGAGCCTGAGCTGGAGGTCTCTTCCTGTTAAAAGGGAGTTCTTTCTTCCCAAGTGTAGCGACAAAATATGAATATAACTAAAGTGAATCAAATTAAATAATATTATATAAATCAATTGTAAGCAAATTTGAAAATATTATTAAGGACAACTGTTAACTAAAGTATGCTTAACTATCAGTTTACCATTTACCATTTATTAATGGTGGTTATTATGAAGTGCTACCTAGTCCTAAAGCTTGTAATTCTATCTGTGTTTAAGTAATCATAACTGCAGATACCTCTCAAAGAAGCAATCTAACTATAGTACATTTTAATCCACTCCACCAGTGCGTATTATTCGAGCGTTGTGTTGTGACCTGTGCTGTACCTCCATCAGTTCACACATGCTAATAGTGTTTGGGAAAGTGCAGCAATTTGTTTGCTGGCTATGATAGAAAGCAAGAGGACACAGACTCAGGCTGAGTTCATTTTCCCTTATGTGTGATGGAACTAGGTGGCTCCAGGCCTCACTGTTTGCTCTGAGTTGTAGAGTAACTGCTCTGAGGCCAATACTCACACTCATTACTGCTGTCTGTGTAAGTAGAGCCAGCACTGAGGATAGATAGGTTCAAACATTCTGTGAGATTGTTTCAGTAGATTTAGTGCTCTTAGAAATTGGGGCATTGTAGGGGTCTAAATAAAAGAAAACATTATCTTTATGTGTCTGTCAACTATCAAATTCAAAGACTTCAGGAAAATTGGTTATTCTCCATACTATGAGGGAATAGTCACATTTCTGCCACTTGAGGCATGGATGCCCACATGTAGAGAATTCTCCACAGTGCATGAGGAAACACCCAGCTAACTTCCCAAAGTGTCAAACCAAAGTTTGAGACTAAACTTAAATGCCTTTGCAGAAACCCAAACCGCTGCTCTTCCATTAATTGGCCACAGAGGATTTAGAGTTTGATGTTATTCAACCACAGAGCTAAATCCCTGCATATAATGAAGATGTACTCCATGACATTCAAAACAACACTACAATATATCGTGTGAAGCTAAGGTTTTAAAAAGCAGCCATACCTTTATGGAGGGAATTGTTTTCTAGAAGTTAAGGCCTTTTCCAGTTGAATCATGCTGTAGAATTAGATTTCAGAATGGGACTGGAGAAAAGCTTTGTCAGTATTTCAAATCATTTTAAACATACATCATACAAGTCTGTTGTATGAAGTCTGTCATAAGTAATAAGTCATAAGTCCTGGTTACTTTGAGTATCCAAGACTCAGAGTTAGAAGCCGGGAATACTAAAACAAGCTTCACTTACTGGTTTTTAACAAGATTTCAGACAACACAGAAGGAAATTCTTAAAAATGGTATCAATTACATTATAAGAGTTACTGAGCTCACATGTCATCACATCATCTCTGTGGTAAATACAATATAAGTGAAAACTAAGGAATAAGTTTCTGAGTAGACTTTAATTTGGGAGGTTTCTAGAATGTATAGGACAGTTATTGGACTACCAAAAGCCAAAAAGTCAAATAAAAATTGTTGATGAGAAAAGTTGCATGTTTTATATTAAAAATACTAGAGATAGCTAGCTCTATGCTGCTATACAAGAACTATATGTAGATAAAGCAATAAGAATAAAGAGACGTGTCTCAGCTGCTGCCTTACTGCAGCAGGTTCTGGCCATTTGAAATTGTAGAAAATGGCAGTGCTTCTTTTGGATATTACAATGAAAGAAATTCCAAAACCAAGATTATCTCCTGGGTCCACATGTATTTTTATGATAGGATTCAACCAGCACATGTATTTCTTTGAGATGAGAGCTATTTTTCTTTTTTCTCTTTTTTCTTGTGTCTTGTGTAGAATTATGTATTTCTCTTTTGTGAATTGTTTTTGTAAATGATGTGATTTTAAATTTCACAAAAGATTTTGCTATACAGCAGAATTGTGAAGTCTGTCTAACTTTAGTGTGTGTTGATATGCATTTTCTGTTTCTTACAAATATTCTAAAAAAAAAAATTAATAATATAATATATAATAATTATAGCTATAAAATATACATCCAAATCTCATATAACAAGAGCCACTTAAAGAGTCTCTAAAAGTACTGATGAATCATTTAGCCAGGAACTTCATCTTAATTTTGATATTATAGAATTATAAATAAATAAATAATTTGGTATAAACTCCACTGTTCTTTATTTGATCACGTATCCTGTAGCACTCATTTATATCTGGCATTTGTACCAACCAGCTGGAAAGTTGAAAGTTTAGTGTTGACAATCATCCTGTCCTCCTGAGTAATATGCAAATGCATGGCTGCAGAGAATGGAAGCAGCCAAATATGTACCATTTTTCCCCTGTGACATGTTTTTCTAATATAATGTGCTTTTTAAACATTGTTTTTCCCTTAAAATCAGTTAGTTGGAAAGAATAGTCAGCTGAAGATAGCATTTTTAAACCAACTCATGGAAATAACATTAGCTTAATTAGCTAGCAACCTACAACTTATAAAATCTACTAGCAACATCTCAAGACAACAAAACCAGTAGTCATCAGCAGAACAGAGTGTCTTGCTTTTATCTACTACAAAGTGAAATCAAGAACCCAATCTTTAAGAAAAATGTTCAGTGCAAGGGTTGACTTTTTTTTTCTTTTGGATGCAGTGCTTAGACCTATCTGAACAGTGCAAAATAAAAGTAAACTGCAAGTGAAAACTAGACTTCAGTCAAAACACAGGTTTTCTGTGTAACGTTATTTTTTTAAAATCAGAAACCACCATGTCTCCTACTTTCCTTATTTGGATTTTTTGTTGCTCTTCCAAAGTGGAAATACTAAGCTATGTCAGTTATTTTTGTTCAGCAAAGCAGCTTGACCACTAAATGAGGCCACAACAGCCTACCAGTTTGCATTTCATAGGGCTGATAACATAAACAGTTGCTATGAATACTCATCTTCTTTTATCTCTGCTTTAATCTCTACAACCTCTTGACAAAAATGTATTACTCTTCAGCAGATAAATGCTCCATTATCTTGTCCATCTTATCACTAACTTTGTCTTCTGGTACTATTTTTCAGAGCAAAATAGCTGAAAGTAACAACAGACTGGAAATGGTGCTAATGAGGTTGGTAAGACTGAGCAAAAACAGTCAAGTTGTGGGCTAAATAAAGAAAATAATGACTAGGCCAGTAATTGTCTATTAGCAAAATATTGTAAATAATAATTGTTTATGGTTTCTTACACACAAAACTCACAGGAAAGTAGAATTCAAGATGATTGTGTACCACATTAGGGCAACACCACCTTCAACATCCTCAAGGAGGTTTCTTCCTGTTAAAAGGGAGTTTTTCCTTCCCACTGTTGCCAAGTGCTTGCTCATAGGGGGTCGTTTGATTGTTGGGGTTTTCTCTGTATTATTGTAGGGTCTTTACCCGACAATATAAAGTGCCTTGAGGCAACTTTTGTTGTGATTTGGCGCTATATAAGTAAAATTGAATTGAAATTGAATTGAACATGCTTAGAGAGTGAAAATATTCCAACAAAATACTCAACAAGGTGATGTTCACAGTAACGCCATCTAAATATGGACTAAAGTTTTCTTGTGTAACATACTGGAGGTCAGCCATGAACAATAATAGGCCTGAGGAGGGGAGCTGAACAGAAATCTCCACCTCGTCTGTGACGCACTGCAGCCACTTAACGCTCAACATTGGCCAGGAGAAGTAAAAATGACCAATGAGTGATTAGAAATGAAGCTCTGCTGGAGAATGGGGAGGGGGCTGACACACTGTATCCAGCTAATAAGAAAGCAGGCTCAGCTTCCACCATTTTGACTATAGAAAAAAGAAAGCAACAGAAATGTGGTGATGTGTACTAGCTACACACCCTTCCACCCAACCCAAAAGCCACACTCCCACCACTGTAAAAACGACTCCCCACCCCCTTTGACATGCACACCACACACACAGTAACTATGCCTCAAATTAGTAAAATCGAAGCAGTGCATCACTTTGAAGATGAGCATTATCAACTTGACAACCAAGGAACACAACTTAACTTAGATTTCTAGCACTTTGAGTATGTAGTTTATGCATGATATGGTGGACTCACAGTCTGAAAATAGTGTTATAAAAAAAAGCAGCAATAAAGCAGCAACATGACCGGTTTTTCAACTCTGGATGATATAACACTGAATGGTGATATGAAACATTTACACACAGAATTATAAAAAGGAACACAGAAAGTTTAGGAGCTTATGTGTTGTAACTAACATTTCATTTGTATCTAATAGTTCAGATTTGATAATAATACTATTAATAGGATACCGATGCACTCTCACACCTTGTTCTAATAATAACTACTTTACTATTATTATTATTATTATTATTATTATTATTATCTCCTATGAAAAAATATGTATCTCCACATCAGAAAGATTTCCTTAGCTTTTAGTGTTGTAACACTTTCAAGAAAATGGAATGCATAGATTTTTGTTGTTCAGTAGATAGTTGAATTCTTGTTATCCATGAAGGAAATAACAGTTTATCTGAAACATTCATAATCACCTGATTTAAAAACTGACGGTTTTTACATGATAATGAATTCTGTGAAATAAGCAGATTAATAATTGAAATTTTTCCAGTGTCTCAAAATGCAGCATTTCTGTCAGTATTTGAAAAACAACAAAATTATTTATATATGACCAAATGCACATAAATATACCTGCATGCAGTGGGTGGGGGGGCTATAAAATTAATTTTATTTGCCTTATTTAATATGACAACCAATTAGCACATTAGGAGCTGAATGAAAGTTCCATGCAAAATGATTCACAGAACATGAGTTGAATGGTGGTGTTTGCCTCCCATCAGTGATCACCAAATAGAGGTCATATTTCCCAGTCCAACGGTGGTGTCAGACTGACTACAGCTGAAACCTCCTTCTGCTCCAATCACGTGACAGTGGGAGTCTGTGGAGGTTCAATTCCCTTCCAAGAAGGCCAGCTAAAATCTACCGCTATATATATATTAAAAAAGAAAAAACTTAAGTTCTTTGATTGCAGTAGATACAGCACTCCAGAGGTGCGGCAGGAGTGTGGCACAGTGAGAACTGAAGATTGGAGAGGAGTCTGAAGGAGTACAAAGGTCAGGCGGAGCAGAGAGCAGGACAGGAGGTAAGAAGCACGCCAAATCAAAAATAAGCAGTTTTTATTTATTATGAACTGGTATTAAAATTAATTTTTACAATTCAGTCTGGTACATTTGTGCCAAACTAAAGCCTATCAAAAAGTAATAATACAGTTATTTTAGTGTTTGAGTATGAAGCTGCATTTTTGCTTATGAAAAAACACTTAACTTCTGCAAATTTTTTCATGCATGTAAATATTTAAAGTCTTGTGAATTTCCAAATTCTTTGATATTGTTAGAGCTGGAATACACAAGGCTCGCACTTCTCCTGAAAGTACAAAATGCATACTTCGCAAGGTTTGAAAGGATTCGGACTTTAGCATAATTGCTTTCCGGTTAATTGAACTGATTGTCTAATTGGCTCTGACACAATAAGGGCGTTTACTGAGATAAATGCAGCCACATCATAATGAAAGCTTTTGCACAGTTTCTGTGGTGTAGACAGACATCAGTGCACTCAGCCAAACACTCATTGGGCTTTTCTTTTACAGCTGATAGTTTAATCAGCCAGCAAACTCAATGCACGAGGTAAAAAATAAGAAAATAATGAAACAGAAATGTATTTATTTGGGATTAAATTGAGCATAGACTGTGGTGTTTATAGTGTGAGTGAGGCAGGGTGAGAATGTGTGTATAGTTAATAGTCTGAGGTTGGAGAATAAAGTAGCCGCTTAGCAGCTCACTCTCCACTTTTCAGTAGTTGGAGAAAGTCGCAGTTGAGTGTCTGTCAGCAGCACTATCAGGCTGCTTGGAAAGGCAGCGGAGCAGAGCTGCAAACACACACATAGCTGAGTGACAACGGAGGCCATTCATGCACTCATGTCACCAACCAGATATATAAGTCATGCTGGCATCTGATTTATAGACGGGCTGCAGATTATGCTTCATTTACTGCAAAACCACAGCGTATTTCACCTGCAAATACAGCGCGGCCTCCGCGTCAGTCCTCCACCATGTGTGCAGTGTGCAGAATGATGGCTACTGTTGGGTTATTACTGCATACACTCATGCACACAAAGAAAACGTCCCCTAACACAACCTGATTTTCCTAAACATTATTCTCAATTAGTTTTACATTCGGGTCTTTATGAGGATGGAAGAATCATTAAAACACATCTACTGCGTTTACTACTACCTTTTTTTTTCTTTCATTTTTAACTTTCAAATGGAGAAAATGTTTAAAAAAACAAAAAACAAAAACAAAAACAAAAACCATATATTTTACCAGGATTGTATTCTCTTTAAATCAGAAAATTATTTGAGTAAGTGTATCTACTTGTGGTCTGGATAAAACATTCAAAGTCTCTATACAAAGCTAATCAAAGTCGGTAGTAAAATATCATAAATTATCCAGGATTCCTAATAGGTTACCGCTAGTTTGGGCCAATACATACGTGCCCGTTGCAAGTGACACATTAATAACAACGTCTGCAGTACCAAAAGTAGTGCGAACGCTCTATTAAAACCCGTATGAGGCCGTTTGTAGTAATCCACCGGGGTCTTGACAATGTGTTTCTGCCGAGCACAGGTCGGTATTTTTGATGTGAGATAATTTTTTTTTTAATAAATTGCGCATGTTACAAAGCTATATATTTATGGTTAGGTGGATAAATTGTTAGTGTTTCTATATTTCATTCATTGGAATTATTTATGGCTTCAAATGCTTTTCAGGGCATGATGCCTTTTCAGGGTAGAACATCTTGGAGGATGACTGAGTGGAGGCGAGTGAAGGCTGGGTTATCTTCTAGAGTATTTTATGAATATTGTCTTGATCGCTGGTTGCTGTACTTGGTTTTGTATTTAAGCGTTTAAACAGAGAGCACTGTGTCAGCATAGGTTCAGTCCGGCCTGGTGACCTGAGGTAATGATGTGGAGAGTGTTCACCTCACAGCTGCTTTGATATTGATACAGTAATTACTAAATAGTTACCAGCCGTGTATCCAAATGGAAACGCAATAATAATGGACATTGTAGGCTGACCTTGGGCTGTAAATTACAGCTAATGGTTTTGGGAGTGTTTATGTGCAATGGTGTGGGAGCAGATACCAAGGGAGGATGGCACCGTTCACTTGAGAGACACTTTTTCCCCGCTACAGCTTTATGGCTAACCCAGTGAGAGAAGCAGTGGGGAACAAATCACTTTCTCCCTGCTGCTTTCACACATCAAGGGAGGACTGAGCAACTGTGTGAAGCAATGTAGCAAAGCTCTTGTAGCAATGCTGTGTGTGTGTGTGTGTGTGTGTGTGTGTGTGTGTGTGTGTGTGTGTGATTCCAAGAAAATAACCCGCTGAGATCCCCCCTCAGAGCTCAAAGAGCACACTGCACAGGCGCAGAACGCGGCTCGTCGCTGGAGAAGCTGAAAGGCACTAAGGCAGCCGAACCGACCGGCACTTCCCAGCGGACAGCCGCCGCCGCTGCAGCCGTCAGGATACTGCTCGAGACAAGCAGTTTTCTTATAAAAGCACGTGCAGCAGCTGTGGGAAGGGGAGGAACCCTGCTGTTTGCAGGCCGAGGACCGAGTTGCTGTGCGCGGAGATGGATTTAAGCAGATGATAGCTGACTGCATGAGGTACAGTAGAGACGCGTCCGCGCTGCTGATGATCTTGTAAATACTGCTGTCTGTTTCAAGAGAGGAGAGGAAGGCTGAATAATCCAGAGTGTGATACTCTGTGGGGGGAATCAGCTGTAATTAACCTAATGTACTCAATCTGCAGAGCAATCTGATAGGAAGTGCTGAAACTGACAGTCACAGGCAGGGAGACAGTGGAGAGAGCAAGGTCGAGGGAACCAGAATGAATAATAATTGGGATGACTGAGTCTCTCTTTTTATGTTAGCTACATTGTTAATTTACATTTTTATTTATTTGTTTTTATTTATTTATTTATTTTTGCAGAATAAGTACATGCCATGTTTTTTTTTTTTTTACAGTTAGAGTGGCTAATAGTAACATTAACTATTAATATTATTATTATTATTATTTTTAAATGATTTTTAAAAATGTGTACCTGGTTTCCACATTTTATTTACAAACACTGGCATGCGCATGGACGTTACCACACACCAGCTTAACAGTAATTAATTAATGATACTGTTATTTTAAATATTTGAACATTTATTTTTCACTTCTGTATATTTTATAATATTTGTGTTTAATGGAGGATGGTTTGGAAGCTTTCCATGTTCAGTTTTTTAATTTTCTTAAAATAGTATTAGGACACTGAGTAGTTTCTTCTATGGAACAAGCCTAGAAACCCAGCTTTAATAAGAAATATGCACATTTCAGTGATACTGGTCATTGCATTTAACACTGTAAAAAATACATAGATTAAAAGCCAGACATTTGCTTTATTTTTTTTTCTATACAACTGTATTTGGTTGTTTTATTTTGAGGGATTTTCTTATTTGAGAAGGCTGCAGCACATTTGCAGTGAGGTTTAAATGCTGTCAAACTGTACATGATTAGAAGTGGTTGAAGGCGTATTTTTTTTAGATGCTTTCTTTATGTACTCATCAACTAATATTGTTTGCCACTGACAAATATGTCTTCACTATTGATGGCCAGGCCTTTATGCTTCAGAGCTGCTGAAACAAAATGGTGGCAGTTTGAAATGTATTATATCTGCCTCACACAGTTAGCACACCTTACCTCTTAACCCAGCACACACATATTGGTCTTTGCCTCTCAGGCTTTTGGCATTTGTTATTTAAAACTCTGCACTCTTTCTGTAGACCTCTGGAAAATATTTGAACAATAGGCCTACTGATACTTGTTATACCATGGGCATTATAAAAGAGAGACATGGCACTAGAGTCCTGAATTAAAATGTATAGGAGAATTCCACAACAGCATAGACGGTGGTAGAAGTATTTCCCATGGTTTGATTTGCTTCTGTTAGGACTTTGGTTATATGTGAGTTTCACTACCTGCAAAAGAAGTAAAAGTGAAGCTTTACAGTCAAATGAACAACTGTATTTGTCTGTAGTTTCCATTGTTTCTTCAGATTTATCCCCTGGAGTTTGCTGGATTTGCTCTGTAAAACATTTGCAGCACTGTTTATCACTGCTGCACAGGCATTACTTCTTTGTCTTGAAGTGCACCATAATGTTTTCCAAGCAGATTCATTTAAAGCAAACAGTTCTTCCTGTATAGGCAGCAGGCACAAACCAGACTCCCTTTAGGATTTGCACATTTAAATAGAGCCTTAAGATGCCAAGAAAATAGCTGTGATGCCAAGGATTTGTATTTATTTATTTACTGTACTGCTGACATCGATCAATATGCTATAGCGTGTGGAGATGTGTGCTCTGAATAGTTCTCAGATTGGATGTCCTGTGTGACAGAGACAGAAACAGGCTCATGCATGTGCTTTTGGCTTGTGCTCCTCAGTTAAACAGGACTAGTGAAAGGCCCAGATTTACACTGTAAAAAAAAACTCTGTAGCTGTTTCTCTGTCTGCTCTTATCTTTATTAGCTTTCACAAAGGTCTCCATCAGTTTACACTGTATGCCACCTCTCCAGTTTCATGGCTAAGAGAGTGGTTTCTCTATGTTTACAGGCCCACATCCACAGTGTGCAACCCTGACGCTAGAAGATGGCAGCAACAGGTTTCACACTGGCATACTTTGAGCAGCTTTTGCCTTACTGAACACTATAGAATTAGAGGATTGTGATGAGAACCTAAAATCAGTCCAATTTACAACCATTTAAAACATAAAAGCTAAACTGTAGTCAGAAAATGTCACTTTGAAGTCTAACTTCGTGTAATGAAACAGTTTGAGTGATATAAAGATATCTGAAGCAGAACTAATTAAATCTCAGCAGTAGTTCTAGCCTTACAGTACCTAGTACACAAAAACCTGCATCGAGGTTCTGAGGCAGGCATGAAATGGCAAGAAAAGAAGCAGATACAGATGAGTGACAGATGGGGCAAAATATGACCATCGACATAATAATGAGAATGAATCCATCCCCTAATTTAACTGTGTATTACTTTGACTTGATTTTTTTTCTTTGGCTTTGGTCCTTTTCTGTTAACAATTCTTGTCCTCGCCTGTCTTCCATATTTAAATTAAGATTATCCTTTGAGAACTGCACTCTCAGCTGTATTTTTACTACAGCTATGTTCACTGTACAGTGTGTCAGTCTAATTTACTGCTGAGACTTTGACCCTTTTGTGGAGTCTCGTCCACAAATCTTTAATAAAACCTGAGCTTGCTGACTGGCTGTCATGGAGCTAAACATTTTTACGTCTCTATGGGCTGAGGTTCACATGAGATGATCATCAGGTGCTGGCTAGATTCTCTAGATTAATGGATGAGTAAGGAGCACAGAGAATTTTGTGACTTTCAATTATTAGAAAAATGTTTGCCTCATTGCTTGTGTAAACAGGAAAGGTTTGACTTAAAATGGACCAAAGTAGTTATGAATTGCTCATATCTACTTAAATAAAAGCAAACAGCATATGAGGAGAGCAGCAGATTAAGAGTGTAAACAGTAATATTTAAACCTTGACAAAATTTGTCAACAACAGCCAGTGGTACCTGGACATCCAGTCCAATCAAAACCAACGACTTGGGTTCCACTAGAGAAGTATAAATACTAGTGTTTCAAACACATGGTAATACAGCTGAGCCAAGAAAAAAAAAAAATTCATTCTACTAATGTCATTCAAATAGAAGAGCTTTTATGGGCAAAAGTATGTGGCTTGTAGTGGAAAATGGATTTTACATTACAAAAGCTCAGCTGGAGGTTTTTATTTCGGTGAGGGGGAAGGTTTTTATATACTACAATTAAATCTTAGATATTCATATTTAAATTAAAAAACCTATATATGTAAGATTATGGACTATGTCTGTGTAGGCCTACAGCTGCAAAATGTATTGATTTATGTAAAAAAAAAATGGTGTGGCAAAAAGGCAGAATTAACTATTGTTGGATAGAAGGTACATTTGTTAACACAATTAGCTTTTTATTTTGTTTTATTTCAGATAAATTCTTTAAAAAGTTATACAATTATGTTACTCACTAAAAAAAACAAAAATACTTAGAAACAAAGTGGCTATAAAAGTTGCCTTTTTACATTAATCATTACATAGTAAAAATTATTAAGATTAATAAAGAATTTGGAAATTTGAAATTGATGCAAGGCCAGTAGTGGCTCACAGTCACAGTCAGAGAAGAGCATAGTGCGGCCAGCAAGCACACATATAGCAGTATACTTTATAAACTGTAATACTGTAAATGCAAATTTGGTACATGATACATTTCTGAGTCTACATTACATCTGGAAAGTGTCCCATGCCAGGTCTGACGGACGGTGGCAATTCCGCTCTGCTTTCACTACTGCTCTCTGATAAATCTGACAGCTGGGTATTTTTCTAATCCTGCAGAGATGCTTCAGGAGAAGGCTTCAGCTGTGACGGATGAACATGTGAGCCGGCTCCAGACCGGCGGGGA
>VUQS01075035.1:18134-35085 GCA_015108495.1 Heterochromis multidens
ACCGGCGGGGAGACGGATCTGCTTCCAGACCAGTCGCAACTGGGCCTGTCCACAGCTCCCACCATCTCCAACTCCACTGAGCCTGACCAGGTACACATGGAGGGTGTTGGGAATAGCGTCTTCTGGTTGGACTGTTAAATAATACACTTTTCTTTAGGCAGATTTTATAAGTTGCTCCGTATGGTGATTATATGCAACTATTTTACTTTTTTTTTTTTCTTGGATGGTCTGAATTATTTCGATTGTAACTGTGAGTCTTCTTTCAGAACATTGAGAACATTAAGGTTGTCCTTCATGAGAGGGAGCTATGGAAGAAGTTCCATGAGGCTGGCACAGAGATGATCATTACTAAAGCAGGGAGGTTAGTAAAGCATGTTTCTGATGCACCAGAAAAATGAATGTTGTGCAAATTAAAAGAGAAATGTGTTGTATGTGTTTGCATGGTGGTATGCAGTATCACTATCAAGTATTATTATTTCATACTATGTTGTAAAAATACTTAAAAAGAACTACATTCAGAATTTAATCTAAGAAAATCTGTTTTTTTTTTCTGTCACTTGTATTACTGCATTTCTGTTTATTTTTTAATACAAAAACTAACTTTTATGTTTGGACATTTAAACACGTAAAGTAACCAGTGTCTACCATCAGATATACACACTGGAGTAAACAGTTTGTTCAGACATGGAGTGGAGTGGAACAAGAAATATCAAACAGGTGCCTCAAAACTTGACCTAAAAAAAAGTACAGTAAATGTATTTTCCACTACTGTTAATGATAAATCATTGTTACATTAACATAATGTATTACAGGATTCATGATGGAGTTTATGAATCACAAACATTTATATAGTGGCTTGAAAAAATCTTTCCTGAAAAAAAAAAACAGCTTCACTTGATTTTAACCAAGATGTCAACAGAAACCTGGAAACAGTTGAGCTTTTTGTTAGTCATATAATATATTAAAATGTACCAGTGTTCTTCAGAGTAAAAACATGCAAAATTTTGTGGAAAATTTCAGGGAAAGTGATATTCTAGTGATAGATTCATTACGCAAGATGAGTATCATACCTTTCTGGGATCATCTGTTTAGACAGCTTATAGTAACATATAGAAGTTATAATTTTATCTTTCAGGAAGATACAGAAAGTTCCTGCTGCAGTGACTGCATAATTGAAAACACAAATGACTGCTCGGCTGTTGGATTTAATGCGACCTGAGGATTAGATAGTGAGGCCGTTGGACATTAACCAGAGAATGAATACACTCTCAAATTGACCTCCGCCTCTCATTCCTCATGGGATGTTTTCTTTCGCCAGCAAAAAATGTAAAAGGTCACCACATTTTTCCCTTAATGCTGCATAACCATAAGAGATGGGCTTTCCCTTGTCCAGCTGATAAAGTAGGCTCTGAATCCTTAAAGCCCTTTGAAGGGCTGTACAGTGGTGTAGCTGTGCAGCTGTGCTGGGAGACCCATCTGGGTTTACCTGCAGGCAGTCTGCAGCAGGCACATTGAAGGTCACTGGAAAAACTGGCTTCATCGTTGACAAGCAACAGATCTGAAAATGAAAACGATATCAACACCAGACTGAATTATTCAAGCATGTTATGAATAGTGTATGTAGTACTCGCTATGTCATCATGGCACACTATATTTTAGTGATGCTGCAGTAAGAAGCATTTTGTATTAGACCAGTGAAACACAGTAGAAGATTGTATTTAATGTGTAGTTTGAACAAACAATAAGAATACACCCAAGAGTGGGAACCAGGCATTACTGCACATTCTGAAAAACACAGTCTGTGCTTGACTTTTTTTTATTATCTCATATAGTTGAGAGTATAGTCACAACAGTGATGCATTTGTCTAGTAATTTGATCCAGATAAAAACATCGTGAAATAGGAGACTTTTTTATTAGACTTATTTATTACATTTATTGAGATTACAAACACATGTAGATAAATAAACAGGAAAGAAATAAAAGAAGAAAATAGGCAGATTACAGCCTAGACACCATTAATACCATACTATAAAATGTACAACAAACAATATGAGAGACAGTGATTCATTTTTGAAATTATGTTGTAAGAAAAAATGCATCAGCATGAATAAGTTTGAGATGCATACACTGTTCTTTTTCTGTTTCTTATTATTAGGGTAAGTGCAACTTCAAAGAGTAGCTAGCATGACTGTAAGCTCCCAATGATGATGCTAAAAAAGTCTTTACCATCTTAGTCAGCCATGTTAGTATCCTAATGTTAATTATCACTAAATAAAAAGTTCAGCCAAGTTTGAAAGGGCTATGCATGTATTTAGTTGTAAACCAAACTATTGGAAAAACTAAGATGTGGTCCTGAAAAGTAAGATCATTGAAGTCATTCTCGGTGATATGATGTCATCCAAAGGGGGACATGGATTTTTGTCGAGCCTGTAATTTGATTTCTGTAAGCCTGCTAAAACTGTCCACATAGATCGGTTGGACAGCAGGTTATACCAACTAACTGCAGGTTTGTTCTGGAGGTAGTTGTGTATTCTGCTCATATTTAGATTCACATCAGACATTCTCATCTCTATACAGAAAAGGAATAGAAAGAAAAAATAAAAATTAACGTTTTATATGTGTTGCATGCAATGTTTTGTCTTTACTCAAAAAAAGTAATGTATTACACATTACTCCTAACTTTTCTTAAAATAATGCAGTACATTACTTAATTACTTGCCAGAGAAAGTAATTTGTTACTGTACTCATTATATTACTTTCTTGTTACTCCTTAAAATAAATTGAAACACACTGTCTCATAATTACTACTGAAAACAGGAAAAAGTCCACGCAGATCCTCATCACCATGTGGGGCAGGTGCAGAGCTGAAGAAAACATAACAAAGAAAAAGAATTCTTAATTGGATGTTACTGCTATTGGTCCTGGTCACGTGACCATCACAGGTGATTTAAGATGGCGCTGCCTTGTCTGATGAAGAGCAGGTGTGCTCAAAACGTCACATACTACTAGATGCAATAAATAAGGAATTTGGAGTTTTGCAGTGTGCAAACCGTTAATTCATTTTCTTTCTCATAATTACTACTACCTGTTGAAGTTCAGGCTCTGGCTGCTGACCTGGGGTCTGCATACACTCAGCTTTATCATCACTCTGGGTTCTTGGCTAGCTTTGTGTTAGTATGCTGTCTGTGCAGAGGCTTGCAAAGAGCTGAAGTTGTGTTAGCAGTGTAATGCAGTAGTTTCTGTCCAGGATGCAGTTTGCACGTTACCATCGCACTCTTGTCCTTTTGTGCAATACAAATAAAAATAATGTCCATATCTCCACTGTAGACCACTGCACCATTTTCCTCCTCCCACACACAAAATGAAATCAGCTGATTGGAGCACAGGAAGAAAAAAGCACATTTGTTTGATTTTTTTTTTTTTACTTTCCCATTTTGCAGATAACAGAAGAACCTTTGTAACCAAGTAACGAGATTATTGTAACTGTAATGTAATTATTGAATTTAGTACAGTAACGCGTTACATTACTGCAATACTGAATAATGCAATGTGATTACAGTGACGTGTTACACCTAGAACCGGCTGCATGTCTTACAGTTACATGTAGCTGTATATGTTGTTTTACTCATGAAAGTGGCTCCTTACATTTTTCTCATACAACATAATAAAAAAGTAAGTATGGGTTGAGTATCTCCTTGTATGGGGAGAAAAGCAAACACAGTGATTTTATATACAGTATCTATATATATATACTGTATATATATACTGTATATATATATATATATATCATTTATTTATTTATTTTTCATATCCTGCCTCTCAACTGTAGAGGGAATTATTGCATTCTTTAAACATTACCATATATATTACAACTTAAGAACTGTCTAAAATTGTGTTGGTCAGATGTTCAAATTTTTTCTAATTGCTCCAACAGCTCAATTATTTTTATTGCATGAACCTATAATCTTCGAGATGTTCATCAAAAGATGTTCAGGATGCAAGATGTGCCACTATTTCCTTGGCATCAAGTTTCATACTTCATCGCTACATACACTACATCACTTCAGTCACACGGGTTTACACTCTTGTGACTGGTTGATAATTTTGTCAAGTCAAGACAGAATTTCTGACTTAATCTGCCAAGTGATCAAGTTATCAGACAGTAATACTGTGTAGTCTGAACCCAGAAATACCAGTCAGCTAGGTAAAGTAAGGCGTCTCCAAAGAACATAACATTGGTATTTCTCAGTCAAAGTGGGTGTTACTCAACTTTTAGATGTGGTTGGCTGGGATCATTTACACTGCCTCAGCACTTACCCTAACCCAACCAATGTTCAGATCTACTTGGAAAGGTGATTTGCTTAATCACTGACTGGATGACATTGAATGAATGAATAAGCCACAATGTTATAGTACTGCATTTCACATGTATAAAAATGGTCCAGGAGACATCTACAGTAGAACTAGCACAGAGGTGTTTTTAAGTTTTCTGGCAGGTCTGTCTAGAGTCATGAAACTTTACAGTTGTGTAGTTGACATTAAAACAAAGGCTAAACTTGAAGATGGGTGTAGTCTTGTCCCACATTCCCTTTTGTAACTCACTGTATAAAGCATCTTTATCTGGTTTATAATTATATATTATTTTTAAGCTGGAGGTGAACCAAAAAATTGAAAATGGTGTCATGGCTGTTTTCTGGTATTCTACTATACTTTGTCATGCATAAAATGAAATAGTTCTCATTTTCTGTGTTTGAATGGTCACTTCAAAAGAACCTCCAGTATAAATACAGTTAAGGATGCACTTTATACTGGGTGTTTACCCAGTATGTCACCATTTAGATGACGTCACCAGTTCATTTTTGATGGAGCTGGAACAACACAGCAAAAGACAGAACATTAAAACCTTTTAGCTGGTGATCCTTTTAAACAGCAGAGTCTGCTTGTGACCCCACAGGTTTCAAATTAGATATATTTTTTAAAATACAATGTTTTGGCTTTATTGAGACCTGGTGAGAGACAGGAAACGGGAGATATAAACTGGATGACAAGAACAACTGACAATTTCAGTTAAACTGAAAAGAATAAATAAATCCCTAAAATGGGAACATAACCAATAAAGATGACATGGCTCCATGGATCTGCAGAATGCTGATGTGAGAAGAATCCCTGTGATGGTGACGGATGAAGAATGCATTCATGTTAAAATATGAAGTGTTATGTGTATTCTTTTAAACATTACATGATAAACAGACCATCAGTTTAAACTATGGACAGTCAGGATTACTCCAGTTTTGTCAGAAAGCAGCTAAAACTCTGTGGAACTTTTATGAATATGGGATGTATTTTTTTTAAAAGCTTTTGGACAGAAATGATTTAAAAAACATTACATGAAAAGTCCCAACAAACAGGCTTCTAACAGACTGAGCACGAGCAACATCTCCATAAATTACGTTCATATTAACAAATGAAATCTTTGAGTCAAACTGAAATATTCATTTTGAAGTGTCTGACTACAGGTGTGTCTCAACACATGAGTAACATTAATAATATCTGAATTAAGATTATTCTGATTTAACTGTCTTCAGCCTTCTGGGGTCAGTCATGAATGAGAAAAATGCAGACTTGCTGCATTTATTTCTTACCTTAACCTTTTCTTTTTTTGAAGAAACAAAACCCTCCCATATGTTTTTTGTTTTATTTTCTTTATGTTTTACTTGTGTGTGTGTGTGTGTGTGTGTGTGTGTGTGTGTGTGTGTAAAAGAAAAGTGAAAGCAAATGTTAAAGGCGTGCTGAAAGGGTGCCCTGGTTTTAAAAAAAATAGAAATCTACTGGTATAAAATGTGAAGACAATCAGTGCAGAGATGGGAGGGGGGTCAGGATGAATGCAGAAAAAGCATAAGGATCCCATATTTTCCAAACACTCTAAGATGAAACTAGCTCAGTCCTTTTGCAAGCAGCACCTAGATGAGTCTAGAAGACTTGTTATGGTGAGTGTCATTGTCCAGGTGTAATCCTCCCTCTTCAAAGCACCCACCACAGCTCTTCCCTCACTCTCCCTCTTTGTACACAGCCCGTCAAGTGAGCAGGGGCAGGTTGATAAGAGGAACCCGGCGCCCACAACAGGCCTGAGTCTACTAGGCTGTAGCGCTTCATCATCCTTATCCCACCCCCTCACCCTCAACACTTCTTTTGATCTTGCTGTAGTACTGCAGATTCCCAGAGAAGGAATGGATCATTGGAGGGCCTAAACATGTGGGATTGTTAAGAGAAACAGCTGGCTGGACACAGAAACACACACACCCTGACACTGATATCATACACACACTCACTGACTTCCATTTCTCATGCTCCCCTTAAATTCACTCACTTAGTCACACTGTTGAATGTATATGTATGCCTTCATGTTGTCTGGCTTTGAAAAGCAGTTATCCTGGGTTAATTATGCATTTTAATACATGAGACTAAATATAGGGGTGAGAAAAAATATTGATATGGCAGTACAGTATAATGAATCACTTCATGTTGTGATACCTTACTGGTACACTGGCACCAAATATGGATGTTTTGGTAGCACTTCAAATGTAGCTAGTGACTTATGGTGTAAAATCCCAACATTTACATGTCAATTTTTTCTGAAAATAGGGTTTAATTTTCAGTATCTAAAATACTTACCTAATGGTACTGATGTTGAGACACTAGAAAAAGAGAGTAACAACTGGCAATTTTAAAGGAAAGGACAAACAACTTGTACTGTGAATATTTTTTAACTAATGAGTACCATTGGGGCATTTTAAATGAAAGGCGTTACAACTACTACTTTTGGGATATTTTGGAGGAAAGGGCTAACAATGTTTCCCATTTTCATATTGCAGTTACACTATTATTAGAAGTTCCCTATTGGTAACTACAGTATTGCAATAAAATGTGAGAATAGGAGCTAGTGGGTGCTGGTTTAGCTCAATGGGTTGAATAGGCAAACCATATGCAGCAAAGCCACCACCAATCTTTCCACTAAAACATTTAAAGGCGCTTATTAATTAAAAATGCTTACAGTGCCATGTGTGCCTCGTTTCTTCTAAAACAGCCCTTGGGTAACCACCTCATACAAAAATATTTATAGTATAATTTATTTTACAAATATACTATTATAGTCACTACTATATAACTCATAATGCTGGTGCTTATCAAATGAGTGACAATATAACATAGCAGGACAGCTAATCGGAGAGCAAATTAACTGAATAGACACATTAAAATTGAACCGTAACGGTATGACTGACACCACAACTCAGTGAAGAAATACATACAACACATTTCCATTTTTTAACTTTTATTTCTTCTTCCTCATGATACAGATACTGTGACATCATATAGATAAATGCAATCTAAAGCATTAGTGTGAGCAAGTGTCACTACTTTAATGAGTTACTTTGTGGTTCCCACCTTTTGGTTTTTACCACAATCTAGTTACCTTACATTCACTTTACCCTCATTCATTTGATATCTCTCACTTATTGGTTGTGATTTTGCTCATTTCACAAGAATAAGAACTTCCTATTACATTTCAGTCTGCCACTTTTTACTGCTGGGACTTTTTTTTTCAAATTCCAAACTACTGTTCATTAATTCTGTAATTAGAAATTTATTCTATAACTTTTTCAAATTCAAAATTTCACTGCACTCAAGTGCTTGTCCATATGCCCTTTTAGTAAAGTAGACTATCATGCATAAATATTTTAAGCCTGAGGGGACCCAGGTAAAAAACTTGTTGGAATTGTTATCATTATTCCATTATAAGTATAGAAACCATCCAGCACTATAGTTGATTGAGTTATCTTTCTATTGACAAACAAGAAACTGTTCACAATTCCCTGATACTAACATCAATATGAACATTTACAACTTTAATTGTTTTTCTTTGCAAGAAAGCTGTTGATTGGTTGGTGTGTGTGTGTGTGTGTGTGTGTGTGTGTGTTGTATTTTTTAAAGAAATGTCTGAAACCATTTAAATCTAAAAGCATACCTCTTCATGAAAGGGGCCACAAGATGAATTATCCAACAGTGATGACAATTTCTGAAAAAAAAAAAGACAATTCTAATTATTAAGAACCAAATAATATGAAATAAACCTGGCAGTTTGCCCAGATGGTTCTCCAGCTTCTGTTTCTTTTGCATTTTGTTTTTGAAAAATCTACTTCTTTTGCATGAAAAGACAAAAGGAAATAAAACAATGTACTTGTGCTGTACTCACACTCTGTTCAGCTAAGGAAATCAACAACTGAGATTTAAAATACTCACTCGTATTGGGCTAATAAATAGGCAGGTTTCCTTACTTATTGATCTAGTAAACTACAGTTTGAGTATTGCTTTTGATGTCTCTGAGTCCCGGCAGAGGTTGCCTCTCTTTGTAACAATGGTTTTCATATTCATCGTTTTTCTCTTCTCATTTTCTTTTGCCAGGCAGAATCTCCAGTTAATCTGGTCATTCCATTGTTTGCCATTTCAGCTACCAGGGGAAAGTTACCATCTAGCCTCTGGGGGGAAAAAGCTATATCCTCTTGCTGATTTGGTTGTTCAGTTGAGCCTACTTTTCCTGGAAAATTTTGTACCTGGTCACAGGACAGAATTGCATAGTGAAAGTGATGCTTGTAGGGAACCAATGTAAACAGAGATTCTTATTCATTCAGCTATTCATTACAACTTCAACATTTACTTGTTCAAGACAGGATCTTTATCCTGTAGCAGAGCCATCCATGAGATAGTTATGGCCATATTATACAAATCCAAGGGCCACATGTGTTGACATAGGCCTCCAACTGCTCTGGCTGTGTGTTGTGAGTGGAGCCAGAGATGAGTAGAGGTCTGTTTTGAATGTTCCTCTAAGATTAACCCGTCTTTCAGTGAGGATGATAGCAGGACTGATCTCTCCTACTGATTGGATTTGAAGCCTGGGAAAGAGATTTAAATTACCTGCCCTCAATCCCCCTCCTCTCCCTCCATCTTACGTGATGGAGTATTTACAGTAACATGATCAGCACTATGAACTTTTGAAGATGGGCATTTGCACCAATCGGAGTAGCAAGTATGAAGATAGGGGTTTTGATGCCTTGCAGTCCTCCCAGAAAAGCATGTGAGGTTGTCCATTACAATGTTTGAGTATGTCACCATAGGCAACACCAACAGATAAACTCCAGGCCTTTTTGACCATTGCCTCTTAAGCAATGACAAGCCAGCTGTCTAATCTTCTGTCCAATCTGGGGTGCCATTAAAAACCACTTAAGGCTTTATAAGAGACTGCAGAGGCTTTTGCAAAATTTCCTTTGGCGCAGATGGGATGAAAAAGTTTTTGGTTTCCCAGAAGAGGTCACAAAAGGTAGCTCCCTTCATGTGCTTTATAGCCTTGGCTGCTATATTAGCATATTTGAGACATTTAAAAGATCCAGTATGTTCCCATATTTTCAGTGGCATCTCACAAATTGTTACCAGGCCAGGAAATGGGACTTTTTTTTGTGCTTAATGTGGTTAAGTATGTTTCAGATACTTAATGTTCAGGTAAGATTTATTTCAAATGTCAGAGATGGCAACCTTTTATCTGCTTGCCTCTCAATCCCATGATCTTTGTGGGACCTGGCTCATCCAGTTCCCCTAAGAAAATCATCAAGCTGCAGTCAGTGAGCTAATCTGATCTTCAACTGCACCATCCGTGATGATACTGCTCTCATCCTACAAGATCAAATGTTTTTTAAAGGCCTATCAGATCCTTTCTTGGGAAGACCATCAGTGCAGAGGATTACCATTGAAATTTGTGGCTATAAGTAAAAATATCTTCTATGGAATACTTCGTCACATAGAGATAACTTCATTAGCTAAACTTTTGTCTTCTTAAAATGCTTCTTAATCACTGATTTGATTTGAGAATAAGAATTTAAATTTACTGCACTGTACAAAAAGTGCTTAAACTAATTTTAAAGCCAAGGGTGGACAATTGACTCTGTATTAAGGCCAATTAAGATGAACTAATTTGTGTGGCAGTGGCTGAGGTCAGTTTTTCTGGGAATATTTTATGTTGTCAAAGAAACAAAAAGGGCAAAACAGTTTTTCTTTGTGTTCTTCAACAGGAGGATGTTTCCTAGCTACAAGGTCAAAATGACTGGGATGAATCCCAAAACGAAATACATCCTACTTATTGACATTGTCCCAGCTGATGACCACCGCTACAAATTCTGTGACAACAAGTGGTAAGTTTTGAAGGATAGAAGATGAGGCATGTTAGTGTGTATTATGTAGGGCAGCTCTAGGTCTCTGCCAGAACTACTTAACAGGCTTTGCTCCATTGATGTAATGCATTACTGTTCCTAAATTAAGTAATCACATTACAGTTGCTTAGCAAACAATTATGTCATTTCACCAGCAACATTTGCTTGACCTCAGTTCATCTTGAGTATTCATATCACTGTGGAGTAGAGATATGTGGGCATATATTACAAGGTATTATTATTAAGATCTTGCCTTTTAAAAAATACAAATAATGTAGAATACATTATCTTTTTTGAGTGATGCCCAGAACATTGCCCTTAAACCTAAGCTGATTTTTTTTTCTTCAGAATATTGTCACTGTTTTAATTGTCTTTCCACACAGTTGAGATCTGATCACAGTGCCGGTCTGACCACCTGCAATTGTGGTCTGGCTGGTAAGTTCAGGGCTGGATTAACACAGGTCACTGCACAAGGCTAAACCGTGTCAGACATTTGACTCCCCTTTCCTCTCCATGAAACAGAGAGATAAAGTGTAATAATCTGTACTTCCCTCTTCAGTTTTGCCTGTATTCGGTAAAAAATACCGTTCCAGAAGAAGTACTCCTCAGATAATGCTGCCCATTGACAACAATACATGACATGAGTGTCTTTATAGATATATTCAAAGACAAGACAGTAATCGCATTACTAGGAGTATGGTGAACGGTAACTGTAAAATACCATATTGCAGATCTAAATTTGGACAATCAGCATTTTCCATAAAGGCTTGCCATCTGTGGAATACACTTCCAACTGAATTCAAATTGATTACAGATATTAAATCTTTTACATTGAAGGTCAAAGGTTGGTTCAAGGTAAATCAGAGCTGTAGTCATTTTAATTAATTTTATTACCATACTTTTGGATTTTTTTTTTTTTTTTTAGTAATTGTAGTTGGTGTATTTTGGTTTTATGTAATTGAATTGTGTATTGTGAATGTAAGCCCAACAAGGGACAATGGTTGGAAATTAGCAATAGCTATAAACTATGTGCAGTACATTAGTTTCATGTTTTATATTTGAACTATGTTAAACTGCATTGCCCCTTTTAAATAAAGGAAATAATAATAATAATAACATTCATTAAAATTCTCTTAAATGCTTATCTAATCCACAAAGAGGGATTCCTGCCACACAAAATCATTGTAGACCTAACCATTCAAAGTATTTCTGTTCTATTTATCTGACTTGTTTCAAAATTGTAAAAGAGCAGAACATCTAGCCTGACATGATCTGATCTGTTACTGTGGATCATTACCAACAGCACCTCCTTACTGGAGGGCAATGGCAAAATGTTTGAAAAGAAAAGACAAAAGCCTCCAAAAAACACTGACTTACAGTTTTTCCAGTTGTTCCTATATTTGGAGGTGATGACATTGTAGTCCTCTATCCATTAGCACAACAAAATAGCTTCCCCTGCCTTCCTTCCTGAGGGTAGACAAAATAGTTTTGCCAGGAAAAGCTGAGAAAAAGAATTCAAGCAGACCAGTTGTTTTTACAGCCATTTGTTTCTGATCTTGTGGCATGGCATGCAGTTGGTGGGTTCTGGTGTTTCTCAGTGACACCTTGGGGTAGTATAATTAGTAATGAAGTTTTAGCAGGGATCACTGCTTTTCAATCTAAAGGATTTAATGGCATGAGGGTTGAGAGCAGTGTTGTACAGCCATGTTATACTTAAAGAGGCTGGCATATTCCCTGAAAAAGCGAATGGTATTGGCTCTTGAAAGTAGCTATGCAGTCTGTTCCATTTGTAATTTCTTTCTCCATCTGTTGCAATCTGTTTTTAGGATGGTGGCTGGGAAGGCTGAGCCAGCAATGCCAGGCAGGCTCTATGTGCACCCTGATTCCCCTGCCACAGGAGCTCACTGGATGAGGCAGCTGGTATCATTTCAGAAGCTGAAGCTAACAAACAATCACTTGGACCCTTTCGGGCATGTGAGTAGCTATGGAGAATATTCGCTGTTTAAAGAAAGGTTTAGTGATTTTACAAGCTGTAGCACTATGTCCTGCTATGCTGAGAAACATTGCTATGTGAATAAAATGTTAAACCCATGATTGGAATGAGATGCTATGTCTACGTATCTCTAGAATACATTTGAGAATAATTATTATATGATTAGAAAAATGATCATATTAGGATAAAATAGATAAATAAATAAAAGAAAATAATTGTGGAAAACATAAAATTAATGGATGGCTTAACACTTCTGAGCTAAAAAAAAAAAACAACCCAGCATGAATCAAGTCATATTCAAGATTAAACTCCTTTTAAGTCTGTAAATGAGTGAAGATGATGAAGTTGATGATTTTCTCTGTATTGTCCAATTCACAAACAGGCCTACCAATATAGAACTGAAGTACATGAGATACAGTACATGAAATAAGATAAGATAAGATAAGATAAGATAAGATAAGATAAGATATATTTTATTTATCCAAAAGTTAAGAAAAACCTTTGTTAAAATTAAGTTAAGCACAAGAAACATTTAATAAAACTAATTCAAATAAATACAATAAAGTAAAACAAGTATAAATTTAAACAAAAATATTAAGTAATAATATAATAGATAACAAAATAAAATATTTCAAAATCAAGAAAGCAAAAACTGAATTTAAAGTAGCTTACTAAAGGTAGTGAAATCACCATCACAAATATCAGATGATGTTAAAGTGGCTCGGTATGACAGTGTAAAGTTTAGTGGAGTGCAGTACAATAAAGTGGCTTAGTGTGTGTTAGGTGTTGTGACAGTGCAGAGTTGAACTAAACTGTAAACATGAGAAAACAGATAATTCTCTGCTAGACAAATGTGTTCCACTTGCATATGGTATGAAAAATTTGCTATACCTGTCCTTGTGGCAGCAGAGCTGAATCATTCTGTAAGAGAAAGTGATCTGTTGCCTGTCTAGGAAGTGGTGCAGAGGGTGGTCGGGATAACATGATGGATAACAGTTTGTTCAGTGTCCTCTCTGCAACAGCTTCAAGTGTGTCAAGTTTACAGCCAATCACAAAGCCAGCTTTCCTGATCAGTTTAGTAAGTCAATCTGTTGGTGTCACCAGTTTCAATGGTGCTCCCCCAGCAGACCACAGCAAAGTACACTGTGCTTGCTACACCTGACTGATAGAAAATCTTCATCATTTTGCTGCACCCATTGAAGGATCTCAGCTTCCTTATTGGAGAACCCCAATAATCAGACAATCCCCTATGAGCAAGCACTTGGGAGGAAGAACTGGCTTTTAACAGGAGGATACCTCTGGCAGAACCACACTCAGGGAGGGGCAGCCATGTGCTGCAACTGGTTGGAGGGCTGAGGGGAAAGAGAAGAGAAAAAAAAATAGCATAGAGAGACCACGAACAACAAACAGGACAAAACGCAAATTAGAGGAGAGTAAGAGTAACCCTTTAAAATAACCATTGTTAAATCATAATGAATTGATGTCAATTAAAATTTAGTAAAAAGTGTTTTACAAACAGTGAAATTATAATTAATAATGCTAATAATAACTGGTTTGCAAACTAATTTATGAACATTATTGTAAAGTTGCAACTGATGATTATACTACTTTAAAATTGGTTAATGAATACTGTTTAGTGCATCTATAAATATTATTTGGATAGCAATTATAAAGTATCTAGGTGCAGCCATGGGGTGGACAGTGTCAGATTCAGTGATCTCAGTATTTCATCTCTGATTTTTGCGGATGATGTGGTTCTGTTGGCTTCACTGAACGACAAGGAAAGGAGGGACCAAGAGACTGACAGACAGATTGCAGCAGCATTGTGAAGACAGCGGAATGTGAAAGCAAAACTGTTGATTTGCTGGTTGATCCTACCCTCACCTATGTCCATGAACTTTGGGTAGGGACCAAAAGAATGAGATGACGGAGGGGATCAGAATAGAGGGGCTCAGAATAGAGCTGTTACCAGTCCTCCATGTCGAAAGGCACCAGTTGAGGTGGTTTGGGCATCTGACTAGGTTGCCTCCTGTAACGCCTCTTAGGTAAAGTGTTATCTCTCCAGAACACACTGGAAAGATAATATCTCTTGGCTTGGGAACGCCTTGGTGTCCTGCCAGAAGAGCTGGTGGGGAGGTAGTAGGGGAGAGGGAGATCTAAGCATTGTTGCTTAGATTGCTGCAACCACTACCCGGACTTGGATAAGCGGCAGAAAACATAGTTTTAAAGAGTGTGGGCTGGCATCGAGCCCAGATCTTGGTTAGATTTATGCACCAAAACTACCTGGTTAGGTTTAGGAAAAGATCGTGGTCAAAGTGAAAACGTAGCAAGTTAGGTGTAAAACCTGTCTCATTACCTTGACACCTGTATCACAGGATTCATGCAATTACCTTATTTGAGATTCCAGTGGCTTTGACCAAACACCAGTTTTATCCATTCATTACTGATCAGAATCACTAAAGAGTAATGGAACCTTTATTACAAATACAATAACATTTGGTAATCAAATATATGTTATGTGTTCTGATGTCATTAGAATTCAATTGTGATTGTCTCTTATCATCTATGATACAATACATATGTAATATATAAATCATAAAACAATTGCTTTTTATTATATTGAATAAATAGAAATCATAACAATACTAATGATTTGTGAACATTATTATTTATTATGTTATTGTTTGATAATAAAAATCCCAAACCTTACAGGAAATTATATTTTAGACAACTAGTTAAAACTAACATATGTTTAAAAGCCCTAGTATTCCTCTAAAATGTATGGACTTTGTGGGAACGCAATGTCACAAACATTGCAGTGAAATGTAATAATCTGTGAAACACTAAACTGAAATATCTGGCTGATAGATATGTGAGCAGCAATATCATGAAGCTGTTTTTCAGAGGCAGATTCCTGATAGAAAGATGGAACGAAGAGATGGAGTACATAAGAGAGAGAAGCTGCAGAGGGAGGTGAAGAGTGTGACTGTGGCAGCACTCCCCAGGGGGATCCTGGGATAGCTTGTCTGAAGCCATCCCATCAATGGGCGGGCTCATTAGGTTCATAACCTCTCAGATCAGTGGCGGGGCCTGCTGTCAGATTGAGTTGAGTGCTTTGCTAGTGATAAGGGCGAGTAATGAGGACAGAGCAAGTTAGAGGCCAGGAAAGGCCCAGATGACGCCCAGACCAGGAGGTGTGCAGCAAAGCACTGCCTCTTGAAGTAGAATGACAGAACTCCCATTTAGTCCCATTTTAATTATGCTCTTTATATAATATGAAAAATTTTCTTTTGACCATAGCTGTCACTGTTCTTCTTTCATGGTCTGTATGGTAGGGTGCCAACAACTTGAGTTTAGTAGTAGTATATTAATAGTAATAGAACTATTCCCATATTGGGAATTCATGAGATAATATAATTTAAAATGCTCTCTGTAATTATAGTCTATTTAGTGGTCAACAACAGCATCTAAATGTCTGATGCTGTTGGCAGAGACAGAGTCTTGTTCCACTAAGAGCTTACAATGTAGCATAAGATGTTCATTGAATTGATTAAACACACTGATTAAAATATATCTTCTCCTCATTATACGTAATTCAGCCAGGGCTGTAACTAGGGTTTAGAAATGAGGTCCAATACTTTTTCTCTTAATGTATCACATTTAAGGTGTAGCACCTATGCTCCAATGACCAGTAGAAAAGGCTACACTTCTGAAGAGACTAGGTCCTAGAGTTGCAATACGATCAAAGCTAAAAATTTTAAAAACAGTGAAAGACTTGATTTTTTAAAGCTTCCCCCTTTTTCAGGAGCATCTGTGTATAGAGAAATATGGAAGATAAGTTTTATAAAACAATAAAATAAAACAAAATAACAAAATACGGAATTATTCCTTCACTTAAAATGAAAATAGCACAAAGGAAAAAGCTACTTACTCAATGGCTCTGGCCCTACTTTGCCTCTGATTCACTCCTAGAACTTTAACCAACCAATTATAATTCCTCATGAGTCAGGTGTCAACCTAACCCCCAAAACACAGGCTATAGCTTTGCAGCAGTCCCCTTGAGTCTTTTTAATTCGTGCCAGTTTTTACTGTCTTGTTTTGAAAAATAAATGCTGTGCCCCAGGTCTTGGTGACCTCATAGCTTGTTACAGCCATGAATTCAACTATCCAGTCTTGACAATGGAACCTGCTCTACATCAGCAATAGAAACTATCTGCTTGTTCATGACAGCACACAGATGTTAGCTACCCAGGATAGATTAGCTACTGTTAACCATAAGATGTCCAAAGGAGTACATAGTGATACAATATTTTTATCACAAAGAACAGTTTAGTCATTGATACAGATCATCAATCTGTCACTTACGCAATCTTAAAAACCTCCAAAAAATAAAAAACATGTCCATCTATAACTGGTCTAAGTGCTTTTCAAGAATATTATTATATTCTTAAAAAGTAGATAAATATGTTTACAGTAATATATTGAGGGGTTAACTCTGAGCTTCCTAGTCCAGAGTCCAGACCCCTCCTAACACAATCCAATCCAAAGTTTAATAAGAAAGAAACATTTTAAAATGTTTTCACTGGGTGTAATATGGTGGTTTGCAAAACTATACAGTTTTGACAATCATCTGGTGAAAGAATGATAGAATGATGGCTCGTTCCATGCTTTTTTTTTTTTTTTTTTTTTTTAACTTTAAAT
>VUQS01075036.1:8039-18216 GCA_015108495.1 Heterochromis multidens
AACTTTTCACTTTTAAAGAAGATACAAAAAACATAAAGAAAAAAAAAAACCTAAAAAAACCCCCAAAACTTGCATATACACACACACACACACACACACACACACAAAACAATAACATAAAAGCATAACTATGTTTTATTAGATTTTTTTGCAGTTCACTTGACTCCATTTAATTTAGAGCACACCAAAACTCAACACTGTCAATCCAAACACATTGTTTTCTGCTATCTGTTATCTGCCAGTGGCACGTTTGGTACACCTGTCTTCTGGCCAGGGAGGTGCTTCACTCACAAGGGTCAGTGGTCTGAATGATCCAAGGCCACGTCCACATCCGCTCACTTTGACCAACCAAAACCACAGGTGGGATGATCATATACCAGCATAAATTACTTAGCATAACCTAACTTCACATAACTTAGAGAAGAAAGCTATCCTGACAGCCTCTCAAATCTCTCATCTTCTCTTCTCTCATCTAGAGAAGAGTATATTATCTATGACATAACTGCATGCATTGAAATTGCTATATTTAAATTCTGTTAAAATGCAACATTGAACATGACTCAGACCTAAACAGATGACATCATCTCACCACTATCATTTTTTTTTGATATTCAAAAAAGCCAAATGACACCTTTCTTCAAGCAATGTTTTTGCCAGCCATCGTGCTGCTTTTTTTTACCTGACTAAGATCAGTTAATATCACGACTCCAGCATCCTGTTTGTTTCTTAAAGTTTTATCTTTCCAAGCAGTAGCAGTACTTTACTCATGAGACAAACTGGTCATGTCCCCACCTTTTTTATGTCTTTGCTCTGGACAAGCAGTTTCCCTTTGATGACACCAGAGGGAAGCACTGACTCAGAAAATGCTGAGTCTTGTAAGAGTGCAACCATAGCCCTGCTACTGTCTAAAGATTGCTGCAACTCAGTTTGACCTTGATTCCACCTCAACACAGGTGCACAACAACTTATTTATTTGATGTAAATCTCTCATTTGCCTCTTCATGCCAACCTTTGTTTTTCATCTGTCTTTCTGGTTTCTAGTCTAGTTATTTTCAACTCACAGCATAAACAAGGCCCTTGCATCCATTGAACATGTGGTTCAATCATTGCTGTCAACAGTGAACAAGCCATGTTTATTCAAACCATGCCTGCGCCAAAAGACATGGTCCATATGTCTCTTTAGCGACAGTTCATACCAACTATGACATTCTGTGGTCGCTATGAAAAGCTTGGCAGCATCTCACAGAGATCAGTCATTGGTTGGTGGACACAACTGTACATAGTAAAACCGTGAAGCATGAACAGTGTGTGTGCATTTGCGTGAGAGTTTGAGTGGGTGCCTGCAATGGATGGATGTTTCTGTCACTGCATGAGTGTGAATACAAATGCATAGTTGCAAAAGTACGTGAAAACCAAATTTGATCCAAAGAATATAACAGTGCTAAATTATCGACCATCTGTTGCGTGGTGGAGAGAGCTTCTGGACAGCAGTCAGCTATGTAAATGGACCATTTGTTCAGTATTTAAATTAAACCAACACATTTATGTGATGCATAATACAAGATCTTGTTGGCGCTACAGTACACAAGGGGTTACTTTACATATGTAAACACTAAAATGTTCATTATCTCTTAATAGCAGCAAACAAGAAGTCCCATTATTAGGCAGCATATACTGCAGAAAATAAACTTAAGATAAGACAACCACAGGAGAAACAGCAGAGATACAGATTAAGTCCACTGGCAAGTCAGTAAAACAGTAAATAAATGTAACACCAATATAGACACCAATGTATATAAAGAGTAAAATACAAAATAGATCAGGTGATAGAAAGAAAAGGCCAAGCCCTCTTTAACTATCCCTGACAATTGACAAGGTTCATATGTGGCCAAGTACGTCCAGATGGTCAGCAATCTAAGTGGCTATTGCTGAATCAGAAACAAACAGCAGAGCTCTCCATAAAACTAATCAGTCTTACAAAATACAATAAAGTTACATGTAATTGGACTGATTGGTAGAGAATATTAATGAGCTTCACTGTAACTGGTTCTAATGAATGAAGCGCTGGGGAGCATCTTATTTCCTGCTCTATTTGTCACCTGTTGTTAGCAAATTACTGTAGCTAATATGAATGAATGTTGTTAGCTTTTGGCCAAGATAATTCAAATAGATGGCACTGTGGTCTTTAATCGTAGTTTATTAGACTAATAGCATGATGAGGAAAGGTCTTTCCTGATTTTTTTTTCTCTTGCTTGATAAGCTGATGCATGCTGATGCTTTTATTTCTGTTTCCATGCAGAGAAAAAGACTGTGTGTATATTGTCATCATGGTGACATGGCAAAATATACTTTTTGAGAGTAGTGCTACCTACTGTAGCAGGAACTACTACAAAAGCTGTTTCCAGGACTTTGGCAGTTTTTTTTTTTTTTTTATAAGTTTGTTGATCTGGATGTATGCAGACAAATTTTGTCATCATGACAGTGTGCAAATGTGCACAAGAAGCTAACAGAAACTTAACAGGTGTGCACTTCATGACCATTTCCTAAATTTCTCTTTAGTTTGTAATGTGTTTGTAAAGACCCATTTGAGGTATGGTATGGTTATTTGGTGTATCAACAGATTATATGTTCCAAGATAGGTGTGTTTCGAGAGCTCATTGTTATTGTAGCTGCTGTGAGCCCATCACAAGATGGTTTCTAGTTACTTGTTCCCCTACTCTAATAAAAATGGCAATAAAATTGCAGCTAGTTGGCACTGTCAGCACTTTGTCTGGACTGGATACTTTCATGATACTTTCAGTTTTGTCTCTGGCTATAGATACAAGAAGTTAGTGTAAATAGCCATGGCTCCTCCTGTCAGACACATGATATACAAAATGATAAGCTGATAATGAGAATGAAGAAAGATTGTCTGCAGCCCTGCAGTCTCTTTCCTACAGGGAGTACTTAGATTAGGACCATGTTGGCTGTAGGCTGATTGGATGGAATCAATGCTAACACAACAGTCCACTGGATGCATTTATCACAATCCTGATCATTGCACTGTAGATTGTGTCTAGAGTTTGCCAGTGTATATAATATGAATCAGTAAGTAAGTAAGAAAAGTTTAATTATATAGCGCTTTTCAAGGCAAAAGTCACAAAGTGCTTTACAATATAAAGTCACAACAATGAAAATGGTACAAATGGATAAATCTAAATAAAAGCATGCCTTCACAGGTGGGTCTTAAGCTTCTTCTTCTTCTTATCAACAGTGTCCATACATGGAAGCAAGTGCCACAACTTGTGAGCTACAACCTCAAAAGCACAATCTACTTTTGTGCTTAACCTGGACTGATATACCAGCAGCAAGCATTGATCAGTCGACCTCAGGGACGTAGTGGTTACATATGGATTTTATAAGTTCACTAATATAGGGAGGCATCTGACCATGAAGAGCTGTAAATTGATCACCAGAATATTAAACTGAACCCTAAACTTTATGGGGAGCCAGTGTAAAGAGGACAGAACTGGTGTCACGTGGGACGTTTTAGACGATCTGGTGAGAAGCCTCGTAGTTGCCTTCTGGGCCGTATAATAATTGAGCCGTGACGAAATAAAATCATTCCCATTTCAGATTGAGAGACAATATATTTAAGATATATTTAAGAATCAGATGCCTTTTAGTCATGTACCAATTCATTTAATACTCACATTTTCATACTTTACATTTTCTTTGTGTTTTACAATAGCAACTGAAGCATGTTACTTGTAGATGTGACAAGTCGATTGTCATTTTTGACAGCAATCTAACTTTTATTTCTGTTATGCCATTTTTAAGCCCTAATTATTACTTTTATTTGTGTTATTTTTTTCTCACACCAAGGGGTGTCACTGAAGAGGGGAGCCTTTTCTACAGTAGCTAGAATATAGCTACTGTATTCCAGAGTTTAAAAAGTTAACCACTCATTTAGAAAGTTTATATAGTCTATGATAAAACAGGTAAACCCCTATTCTCTCTGAGTAATTTAATTATTTGAATTGCTCTAAATAAAACACACAAGTGAAGCCAACACATACACATAGCTTTATCTAGTTTCTGTCACTGTGACTCTCCCTCTCTCTCTCTCTCGCCTTTCCTCTCTTTCATTCTCATGTTCTTATTCGCACAAAACATACAGGCACAACTTATCGTAACTATGACTGCAGTTGCCATAACATGTGTCTCCCATGAGTCCTCTAACAGCCAGGCACAAGGGGAAGACAGCAGTGATCCAACTGTTGGCATCAACTGCAACTATGCATTATGGTTGTAATATGTCTGGGGAGAGATTGTTGGCCCACCCAGGTTACTCAGTTGGTGCTCAAGAGTATACACATACCTAAACACACACACAGACACACTTGATGTTATAGTGAGGTTATTCATTTTGCAGAGGAAAGTTTGAGGCCTTGGGGCTACATTTAATTAAAGGACAAATATATTTTGTACTTTTCCACCATGATAATTGGATGAACTTTGGCAAATCTCTGTGACATGCAAAGCTGCAAAAATGTTTCATAGCTGGTAGCATAGCATAGCAAACTCAGTTAATTAACACAGCATTAAAGGTTTTCTCAAAGTTGATATTCTCAAATTTGTTTTTCTAGTTTATTTGTCATCTATGTGATTAAAAATGACACGTAATGTGAAGGATGCTATTTAAGAAAATCCTAATTAAGAAAACTGAAATTTCCTTGATGGAAATTAAATCAAGGTTGAAGATAAAAGAAGTTGTTGCCTACAGGTTTGCCTTACACGAAAACATTTTGACTCATGAGAGACTAACTGAAGACATTACCGTCAGAAAACAGGAGTCTTAAATTTTGACTTCTGAAACCTTGAGTACTCAAATCAGTTTCACAGATATTATTATTATTATTTACATTCCTTTAGAGACAAAGTGCATCACCCTGTGCTACAGCAATCTTTATCAAATATGAACGAAGAACCATACAAAATCATATCATGTGCTCAGGTCAATGTATCTATCTTGTGTAATGAGCTGTAAAGTACCTCTTGTCCGATGGCCCATGATTTCATCATATGAATTAGTGGTTGGGCTTCATTTGATGTGATAACCACTAAATTTTACTACGGAGTCTCTTAAAATGACTTATCCTTTGACCTGCATGTAAAATATAGGTGTATTTTTATTGGGAGACGAGAATCGACCACCAATGCATCCATAGAGATGCAGTTTCAGTTGGTTTAGTTTGTTTTTCTATGACTGCAAAGAAGTGTCCAGACCCATTAAGAAGCCATTATTGACCCATTATAGAAGAAAAGCAACAGTGGCAACATGTACCTTTGTGTACATTACATTAGTTGGAATAATATAGAAATTAATCACTGAATATAGTGTAATTTACGTGTTCGCATTCTGCACTGTATGATTAGAACTTTGTCTCCCCTCCTTCATTAATAACGGTGGCCCTGAGAGGTCAAATGCACTGCAACTTAAGACAACACCAGCAAATAGAAAAATGTTGCAAAAGCACACAAAACACAACAGAAATAGAAAAAATGCTGCAAAAGCTAAACCTTGCATCTTTTTCCCCCTCACAACACTGATGAACACTCTGCTTCTTTTAAGCGTGTCTCAGGGCAATCCTTCACATGTTTTGGTTTCTGTAATTTCCGCAGCTGGTCCGTCACGCTGTTGTGTCCCCAGAAACATTTCCATTGTGTTTTTTAAGATTTTGTTTTCTATTTTGTTTTGTTTTCTATTCTATTGTGTTTTATTCAACTTCTGTTGTGTTTTGTGTGCTTTTGCAGCATTTTTCTATTTGCTGGTGTTTTCTTAAGTTGCAGTGCGTTTGACCTCTCAGGGCCACCGTAATTACATGTAGTCTGACATCTGTCCACAGTTCATGCGAAATGAGCACTTTTTCATATTATACTATGCTATATTTTACTCCACTGTAGTCTGTTAAGTCACTTCAGTCATTGAAATTATTCTTCTGGCATCACCCTTGAATAGGTGTGCTGTAATATTAGTGCTGTGCAAGCCTACTTGTCTCCTACCTGTCATCAGTCCTGCAGCCTGGACTCTGCTATGAATGTGGCACATGGGTAACATTTTGTGTGTACTGAATTCACAAGGAGGAAGTGCACAGTGAAGTTGCATATTGTACTGTTTTGGCTGTAGTTGCATTCTGTGTTTTGGTTGGTACCATACCATCTCTCCTCTGTCACCAGGTAGGTAGTCTGGAGTGTGTCTCTGTGTATTTTAAGAGGAACTTAAGAAAACTGATGTTTTTCCTTGTTATTATTCTTGTCTTCTTAGTGGGATATGATTAAAATGAGGTATGAAAGATATTTTGCGAAAGATAATACAATAATAACTAACATGCATACTGTACTCCACATATGTAAACTGAATCTGCCACCATTACTGCTGTATGAGCCATCACTCAGAGTAATGAGTGAGATGGATGGAAATATAGCAACTAGTAGAAAGTCTGTTGAGCTGGATCGACACCAAAATTTAATGGGTTCATCCTTTGCCCATGCTTTGTCTCTTATACAAGTTTCATGACATTTAGCCTGGTGTTTTTTGGGTGATCTCACTGAAAAACAGACATTTGCTGTTAATATTTGGGCATAGATGGCAATTCCAGTAATGTGTTTCCTAAACATTTGATGTGTAGGGACTAGAGCCCGATCAAGGAATTTTAAGACCGATACCGATACTTGGTCATTTAAAAATCCAATATATCGGCCAATATTTTTTTTTCTTTCAGACACACAAAAGATAGACAAACAAGTTGTGGATTACTCATTTACGCTCTGCCTGACTTCTGGCGTTCCAAACATGTTGCCAACACTCATATCATTTTTGAAGTGTGTTTCTCCCATCACTTCTTTACTTTTTAAAATTTCTAGCAGGGACAGTGGATTCCAGCACAAAGTCATGAATTTGATTACAAATCTTATTAAGCAATTTTAATGTTGTGTTTCTGTTATCTTTCTGCACAGTGAGGAGACTGTGGAACCCGAACTCAACAGTCATGAGTCTGCAGTTGTTAAGACTATGATCAAAGGACCTGTTCCAACCTATGGTAAACACTGTGTGTGTTCTTGCTTGTATACATGTGATAGCAGCTAATCCTAACTTTCCACTTAATCACATTCACAGTAACCATTGCTTAACAATCATTTTTACATCCTTTAAAAATATGATGTATGGACTTGGGGCAAGACACAGCAGGTTCTTGTTTACTGACTTAAATTGTGAACACATATAATACATATATATTATATATACATAATAAAGTATACATAAACCATGTATTATGTATACTTCATACATAAAGTATACATAATACATTATCTATAATGTACATAAAATATCATGTATGCATAAAGTATACATAATACATGGTTCTAGCAGCAAGAGCTGTTTTGCTCATCTTGCCAGGGCTGCATGAAATCACTGGATCTAACAAGGGTATATCTGTATGACTGTGTGAGTTGTTTCTCTCTGTAGGAATTCTTTGATGAATTAACTAGCTAAGTGTAATGAGACTAAGGAGCATGAGCTGTTTTCTTAGCATAAGTCACGGGGAATGCATGTATAACCCAAAATGCAAACTTCCCTTCACAGACTTCTAAAAATAAACTCGCATTTAAGAATGAAGTTAAATCTTCTTTTAAGTATGCATTTTGATTGATTCATATATCACCCCCACAGTTAAAAAAGGTGTTATTTATTCTCACAAATAAAAAAAATGTTTGGTTCCCAATTCTGGCATAGTGTGAAACTGATTTACTGCTGTTGGATCGAATGTTGTTACAGCCAGTTAGCAGGGGTAAAGAGACTTATTTTCCATGATTGAAGCATGACATATGTTGTGAAATAGGTCATTGCAGACTTTCTTTTCCTTTTCTCGTGTTAATGCTCTGTGGAACACCATTAAGAAGGAGAGAAGGACTGTGCTGCATGTGGCGCCTTGCTTAGTCACATGTGTAGCGGTTCTACTCTGTCAGAAAGATAATATTTATTGAAGAAACCTGCCAGGAGTTATAAAAAGTTTTAAACGCAAGACACAGAGCTGCAGTATAATGCCGTTATCCATCAGCACTCAATCCATAGATTCCGAGAGTGAATGTCTGTTGTGTATATTATTTGTTATTGTCTACATGCACATAGCTTCTTTATTTGCTGATCTGTTTATTTGCAAACAAACCTTAATCTCCTTGAACATAGCTGGTCTTCAGGCTTCAGCTTCTTATCCAACACAAGTCCTCTCTTGCACTTCTCAATCTGATGTAACTGCCCAAAAAATCGTAAATGCAGTCACTTTCCCAACAACCCAGGATCATGAAAATATACTGCTGGCCATATAGCACTCCCAGCAGCATTTGGCCACTGGCCCATTTTGACTTTGGAGCTGTAGTAAAAGAAACCAGGACTTGTGAAACAATACTGTCACTGTTAAAGTTTGAAAACACATTAATGCAGTTACCTGCATCCTCTGCTTACCTGTCCACCCTCCACCACACTGTGTAATTTTGTTTGACCTCAAATTTTTGATCACTCAGTCTTTCATGTCTGTGTGTTTTAGCTTTGTAGCTATGAATACTCATTTTAACTTAAGCCCTCTGTTTTTTTGTTAGTTTTTTTCATTAAGATGATGATTAAAAAAATAAAAAAATACCTCACTTATGCCATCATTAAAATTTCCTGACACATTTAAACATGGCATGCGATGGTAAAGCTGAGCTCAATATGTAGTCTTTATTTCAGCAACACACAAAAACACTACCCTTTCCATAGTGTGGAGATCAAAGAATGGGCTATGTGTTTAGCCAGGTGTCTGGGTGTTAGCAGAGGGTATGTCTTGGTGGTCTGTGAGTGTTTGGTCATATGCATGGATACACATGCAACATAGGAATGTGGTCTAAGTTGAAAAATTCAGTGTGTAGCGGAAGATTGATGTGGTAAATCCATGGCTATTGCAACAGTAGACAGCCAGCTGCATGCATAACCATGACACCTGCTGGGTGTATCGTCATAGAGGGTAGAGGTCAAATGTCTTACAAACGTGGCAAGGAAACATAGTCACATAAATACAGACTCCATCTGTGAGAATGTGAGTGGTATTTTTTGAGTTTACATACATTTCATTTCCATTTTACTGTCTGTTTTTCTTTGTTTCTTAAAAAATACACCCTTTTATGCCTCTTCCACCTTCTGTAGGTCCACAGACTGGTTTGATTACCCCATCTTTTGGTGTGAAGGGTAATGGCAGTGCCAGTGTCCCGAGGGGTCCTGTTCCACCCCGACCTGTTCCTCAGCCCCACCCTAAGGATGAGGACACCCTGGTACAGATGGCAGAACATATTCCTGCTGGCACTCGTACACCAATGTGTGCCCATTGCAACATGGTCATCAGGTGAGGGACAAATAATGTGGCTGATATCGAGGGTCAATTATCAGCTTAACAACAGCCTAAGAGTGTATTTGTGGATGTCTGTATAGATTATGTTTTCTTCCTGTTTTAACCAGGCACCCCAGTGAACCCCTTAAGGACATGCTTTATAAAATCCTATGTAATTTAGTCACTTTTTTTTCAGTCGAGCACTCAGAGCTGTTTTTAATAGTTCACTCGTGTCAAAATTTCAAATTAGTTAAAAACCATTGTTTTTATAAGAAAGTGTAGGCCTCTAATTACACCAGATATGTAAAACTGTGTTTGATATGTGTTTGAAAATGTTGGCATTCACCTCATCCAGCCACAACACAGGAACTAGGACCTGACCGATATGTCACTTTGAGCTTGGTCTGGATCAATATTTGCTGATATATCAGTATTGGTATTCATAATGTCTGATAAATGAAAATTTGTCAGTAAAAGTAAAAGTAAAAAGTAAAGAAGATATGAGAGAAACACCTTTCCACAGTGTTATGAGTCTTGATGTTGCATAGTTTGTCCACCAGAGGGCACCCTGCAATTTCTGTGCTTGTTGTTGTGTTTGAAACGAGCAAACGATTAAATAAATAACTATACATAAAAAATGTTATAGAAATCTGTTTATGTTTCGTGTTTCTAAAAAAAAAAAAAAAAAAAAAAAAAAAATATATAAAAAAAAAAAATTTTAAAAAAAAAAAAAAATGAAAAAAAAAAAAAATTCTTTTTTTTTTAAAAATTAA
>VUQS01075036.1:18236-36190 GCA_015108495.1 Heterochromis multidens
AAAAATTTAAAAAAAAAAAATAAAAAAAAAAAATTAAAAAAAACTTTTTTTGTTTTGTTTTTAAAAAAAAAAAAAAAAAAAAAATCAGCCAATATATCAGAATATTGGATTTTTAAATCAGCAAATAATGCCACAAACACAACAACCAGCTGTTTGGACAGGGCAAAAACAAGTAATCCGTGACTTCTTGTGAAAGTAAAGCAAGATTATTTTTAAACTGTGTTGTCATATTATCTTAGTAAGGACTCATAAATAAACACATAACAAATGTTAGGGAAATTTGTTTATGTTTCATGTGTCCGAAAGAAAAAAAATATTGGCCGATTTTTCAATCACCAAATACTGGTATTGGTCTTGAAACTCCTATATCAGTTGGGCTCTAATAGGTACCATAACTTTCAAAAGCAGATGTTTTCTTGAAAAATTGTAGTTGCCTAAAAACAGAACTGCTTTAACTGAAAAACTCCAAAAACATAAAAATGTTGGAAAATCCACCTCTGTCCATTAGTACGACAAAATATTAGCAGTAAAACCATGAGTTCATAGTTGTGATTAGTATGCACTGAGTGTCACTCTATTAAATGTTACAGCTATGTATGTAAAAAGTATGCAAAAAACAGTATAAACATGAAATATATTTATTTATCGATTTCTGAAATCTAGAATTATAGAAAAAGAAAGAGAAATTTAAAAATTACAAAAAAACCCTTTGTATTTCCTAAAAATGAACTTACTGTATATGTTGCTATGCTTAATATTAATATGGGACTTAATCAACCTTATGTGAGTGCCAATTTATGAAACTGCATTTAAGAGTTAACAGAGAATAACATAATCTTTGTAATATTAAGTATCTTGGTAGCAGTCTGTAGTGTGGAGATACTATTGAATAGGCTCTGCCATCAGAAATGAAGGGGACAGAATTGACCATTTATAATGAAAACTGTGAAAGAAACAGTTATATATGCCTATATACTTACTGCACAAGGATAATCAAAAGAGAGTTGATCTCTTTGACTTGGCTGCAGCCACATCAAATTATACTCAAATTAAAAATGAGAAAGAAAATATGTCCACTCCTCAATTATTCAGCACTACAGTTAGGCACTTAAAATAAATAATTTGAAACCATCTTGAGTAAACAATCTGTGTATGAAACTGTAGAACTATATTTGACTGCAGTGTGGATAACGGGTAGGAGAATTAAGTTGCACCTGTCATTGATAAAAGAGTAGAATGATGTTGTACACAGACAAGCTCATTAAAAGCTCATGTAATTATACCACATCTTGATTTTGTCTTCTGTTGTGTCAGTTTTTCAGTTCCAGTTGTGTTTAAGATTAAGAACTGGGAATGTGATATGTAATCAAAGGCTTCTCATAGAACTGTGCTTAGGGCACGTTTCTATGCACCTGTTGGTGCACAGATATATACATTATTGGGCATATACTGGTTAAAGTTCAGATCAAGATGTCATACGTATTGGATGAGGAGTCAGATTTGATGAATAGAGCATAACTAACATACCTGACACAATGACATTTATGAGACAATTAAGAAAATGAATTTGGTTTTTTAGCTGTACAAAGTATCTGAAGCAATGTATTTGAACAAAAAATAAATAAATAAAAGCTGGTTAAGTCCAGCCAGAGTAGCACAAAAGGGCAGATCACTGTGAAATTTCTTCCTCTTCCTCTCATCCTGTCTACCTCCCTTCTTCTCCGGTAGCTTACTGCCCTGACTCGTATTATCTCTCAGATTGTGTCACCTAACATATCATTAAGGATAAGGTTGCTCTTATGCTAATGACTGCCAGCCTGAGCCACTATCACGATAAGCTCAGATAAGCCCAGCTATTGTGTGGAATAAATTAGCCTCCGTTGTTTTCCCACTTTAACTAATCATCAAAGTGGACACGGCCAAGGAGCAATTTGAGTAGAGAAGCAGACGATGATAGCCGCAGTACTCAATTTTTAAAATGTGTTTGTCATTTCCACAGAATTTTTTGTGACTTGAATAGAATACTGGAACAGTCAGTTTGTTGATCAACAGAAATTCAATCAACAATTTTGACTATCCGTTAATTGTTTAGATTTTTTCAGTTATTTAAATGTAATTGTTAATACTAAAGACAATCAACTGCAATAAATACATTACTATACTGGAACTTAGTTATCAAAGATTCTAATCATTCCAATTCAATAGTGCATGCTAAAAATATCAAAGTATAAGAAAGTACTAGAAAATGAGGAGTATATCACAATATTCTATGTAGTGAACTGAGTGTCAGTTTACTTTTTGCCAATTTTGCAAATTTTCCACTTGTCTTATTGTTGTTTTGTTTTTTTTCTCCAGAGGACCTTTTTTGGTAGCAATGGGGAAATCATGGCATAAGGAAGAATTTAACTGTGCACACTGCCGAACATCCCTGGCAGATATAGGCTTTGTAGAAGAACGGGGATCCGTCTACTGTGAACACTGCTATGAAGAGTTCTTTGCTCCAACATGCAGCCGCTGCCAGTCCAAGATACTAGGGGTGAGCTGATGTTTAAAAAGAGGGGGGCAGATGTAACTCTCTGTGTGGATACAGAAAGGGAAGAAGACTTTTCTCATACTGGTGTTTTCTAGTATTTACAGTACTGTGAGTAAGTCTTGAGCCACCTTATTTCTTTATATTTTGATAGGAAAATGGGAAATTTATTGAAACATGCAAATATATATATAGAAATAAAGTATAAAAGGTAAAAACAGAATTTGTGCAATTCTAATGGGCTTGAAAGTCAATATTTGGTATGACTACCTTTATTCTTCAGCACAGTCTGAACTCTTTTGGGCAAGCTTTCTTGTAATTTCTTTGAGTAGTCTTCAGAAATAGTTCTCTAGGCTTCTTCTTTATATGTTGGCTGTCTTTTGTAAGATTATCTTTCATTCTGCCCAACACCACTGGATGAAATGCAGCCCCAAACTGTGACAGAGCCTCCACTGTGTTTTACAGATAGCTGTAGACTCCTGACCTCCTCCGTACATATTGACAAAATTTGAACCAAAAATTTCAAATTTGGTTTTATCCCAAAAACCACGTTTTTGGGCTATTGGCCAAAAACCCAAGTACAAGATTACATTATATTAGATATAATGCAATCTTGCTAAGTTGTCTTATTTATGTCTTATTTATAGACACAATCCTGGGTCATATGAAATCTATAGTCGTGCAGATGTTCACTGTATGTTTGTAATGAAAACATCCCGCTCCTTGAGACATAAGGTTTCATTACTATGAAATCTGTTTATGTATAAATGCACTGGTGTTTATATTAGCACTTTTCTACTCCATAGCACTTTTTATACTACAAGTCACATTTAGCTATTCATACAACATTTTTTTCTATGCACTTATGCTTATACTCACAGACAATGGGTATAGTATTTTTCCCATGGACACTTGGGCATGCGGACTGGAGCAGCTGGAGATCAAATCACTTGACCCTTTGATTCGTAGATGACCTGTTCTACCTCCTGAGCCACAGCCGCTTGTATACCTCTACTCCACTCACTTCTTGTCTAGAGTTTAGATTAAACTGCCTTGGACACTCCATTCTAACAGAAGTATTAATTTAAAACAGGAATATAATTATTTCCCTATTATTAACAGAGAAGCTTAAAATGTACAGGTGGCACCAACATCAAAGACACTTTTCAAATACATAAAAGACCAGAGCAGTAGGACTGGATGTATAGAGGAATATCTACGGTGACCACCAGTAAAACTCAGGAATGCAGTGGATGCTTGGATGTTAGGAGAATTAGGCTTAGAGGCCTTGAGGCTGTAGGTATAGCCTGAACCCAGAGTGTCAGGACGCTGAAATTTCTGCTCCCCTGGCTGCTATGACATTCATCCCTCACGTGTTCTAACCCCTGTGGCCTAAATCCCTTTCAACCCTCTATTTCTCACACATCTTCAAACAGCTTATGGCTTCTTATTAACCTGTTTTCTCACTCCCTCGCTCATAATCCTTCATTTTACTTCAGCTCACCAATTTTCCATTGATTCTTTGTGTTTAAGAGTGGGAAAGAAATCAGTGCAGGTCATGCAGACCCACGAGAAGAAAAACAGTGATATTCGAAGGTAACACGAGAAAAGCAAAGACTCTAGTAAAGGTTGTGCATTTCTCATATATTTACAGGTACAGTTCTTATTCAACAAAGATAATTCATCAAAATTTGTGATTTTGTTAACAAATTTTATAAAGAATAATGTAATATGGTAGCACCCCTTCAAAAGCCACTGCAACCCCTCCATTTCCTGTTAAAAGGGATTTGGCTTTCCACTTGCTATAACTGACTCTAATAGCCCTTTTCCACTAGTATCTACTCGGCTCGACTCGACTTGGCTCGGTTTTAGGGGTTTTCCATTAGGTGGTAGTACCTGGTACCAGGTACTTTTTTAGTACCTGCTTGGTTGAGGTTCCAAGCGATCCAAGTCAATCCCAAAATGTGACGTCAATGGACTGCATGTCACTGATTGTCCAGGGAGGGATGTCACTGGATGAGTCATTAGAGTGACTCCTTCAAGATTCAAACCTGCCACTTTTGAAACCTGGCAATGAGCGAAATGACTACACACAAACAACACCGTGTTTCATCTCGCCGCCCACAGCCTTCTCTGGCTCTCTTCTTTTACCCTGAGTCTGACAAAAAGCCATCGACCAAGCCGCAGGTATACCATCGCCTTGATGTCCTCCATTGTTGTGTGTTTGTGTCGGATATAAATGAAGTCATGGGACTTTCAGGACGCATTGCTATAATGACCCCACCCACACTGATGTGGTACTCAATTGTAATGGAAAACCACCGAAACCGAGGCGAGTCAAGTCGAGTCGCGTTGAGCCGAGTAGGTACTAGTGGAAGAGACATTATGTACCTAAAAATTATATTGTGCCTCTAACTAGCCACATTGTTTACATTTGCCCTTAGGAGGTGATAAATGCCCTCAAGCAGACTTGGCATGTCTACTGCTTTCTGTGTGCTTACTGCCAGCAGCCAATCAGAAACAACACCTTCCACCTGGAGGATGGAGAACCATACTGTGAACAGGGTGAGTTATAATGGGTTTGCCAAAATACCCAGATGTACTTCCTGTAATTGCCACTTTACTCGAGGGTTTGTTTAGACGACAAGTGTGTGGAAATCTGACCCACAACCACAGCAAAAAGAAATTCTGTACATGGCACAATCAAGCTCAAAACATCTGTATAAATGAAAGATCTAATCTAAAGTGAGTTTTCTAAAACATGTAGGTACTGTATGGTAAAGCTGCATTTGTATAACACTTTTCTGGTCTTACTGACCACACAAAACACTTTTCTGTATATAAAAAAAAAAGGGAAAAATGGTGGTGCAATGGTTATCACAGTGCTTGTGACTTTAAAATTCCTGTAGGTGTGAAAGTGTATGTAAATGGTTGGATTGACTGGTGACCTTTGCAGGGCATATGCTGCTTCTCACCCAGTCCTTAGCTGGGACAGGCTTTAACTGCTCTTAGTTACTACTAAAGCATGGATGGATTAATTATAATTAATGAAGCCCTAAAATCAGCCTCAGTGTTCATTATCACCAATAACAACACTGTCAGCAACAACATAGTCCACTGATGGACCGGTGGATCACTTGGAAGGAATATAGGATGAGTGTGCATTTTCCTGATGCAGGACACACTTGCCTACTACCTGTGGGCTGGTGCATGCACACCTATGTCTGTAAGACTGAAAGTGTAGGTTTTGTGAGCTGTCATGGGGTGAGAGGCAGGGTACACCCTGGACAGGTCTTCAGTCTATCGCAGGTCAAACACAGAGAGACAAACAACAATTCATGCATGTATTCACACCTATAGCTAATTTAGAATCACCAAATAACCTAACCTGCATGTATTTGTACTGTGGGAGAAGCTAGGGTACCCAAAGAAAGTCCATGCAGGCTGTCTTTGTTGAGCACTAAAGTTTGCTTGGGTATTGCCATTATGACTTTAAACCTTTATATACCTTAGTTTGATGTATGTCATCTTTCTTTGTCACTAAACAGACTTTTACAGTTTGTTTGGGACTGGCTGTCATGGCTGTGAGTTTCCCATTGAGGCTGGAGACAAATTCCTGGAAGCCCTTGGTTACACCTGGCATGATACCTGCTTTGTTTGTGCTGTAAGTGAAGGTCTTAGACATGCATCACTGTAAATTGAGTCAATCACCAGATTGACACATATAGCCTAATGTCACATTTATTTATAATCCCATTTCCAACTTTGAGCCATCAAGAAACTTCTATTATTGTATTATTGTAACCTCTTATTATTAATGTGTGTTGGGCTTTTTACAGGTGTGCTGTACCACGCTGGAAGGTCAAACCTTCTTCTCCAAAAAGGACAAGCCTCTTTGCAAGAAGCATGCTCACACACTGAAGATATGAAGCTTATGCTATTACCTTGGCCATATGTTGTCTCATGGAGGGTTGGGAACACTTTTTATAGTGATAGTAATAGTCATGACTGCAGGGTTGGTGTTTTCTCCTAGCAGAAGAAGCAATAACACTTGCAGTTGCAGTTAACAATGACTGATCTTAGTTTTTACCAGATTTCTACCCACCCAACTGATCTGTTTAAATTAATTATGTGCTCAAACATCCCAAAACAGGAAAGTTTTACTGCCAACTGATAAATTATACAATTATATGTACACAACCGTTAGACATCATGTCAGTTTTATTTTTCTCATACACAGGCCTGTGATCCTCTCTTTTATTTCTTAATACTTTGGTGAGATCATCACACTTTCTGCTTTTGATTAAACTTACAGAGTACTCATTATCTTTAGACACCACCAGAAACATTTGATAATTTTATGTATTCATAAGCTATTTGAGTGCAAAGCAAGAGAAGGATGTTGGCAATTGTTATTGTTAGTTATATTTGTAATGTACTGTTTGTGTAGGTGTAATCAAATTTAATAATCTGACCAAAACTTATTAAGAGTTCAACATAAAATTGTAAAACTTCCTCTGTTACAATTTGTTTTATTTTGTTGTTGCATTATTTGCCATAGATGGCAGAACTGTTACACCAGCAACTATGAAAAAAATACTAGTACATGTAGGACATGCTTGTGTTAGTTGCTTTATACAGATCATCTGAGAATGTCTGAGTTATAATTAAAGCTGCTTCCTTTGATTTAATCAGTTATTTGAATGTTGTAATTTAAGGAAATTCTGTTTCATTTTCTATTTGTTGAGTGAAACTTGCTACATTTCAAAAATTGTAACTGCTTCGAAAATGAAAGGCCGCATATTAATCAAAAACATTAAGGCACTTGAGCACACTGAAAATTATAAAATGTTTTTGATAAATGTCTTATCTATATATATGGCTTCAGAACTGCCTTAATTCTTCATGGCATAGATTCAACAAGGTGCTGGAAACATTCCTCAGAGTTTTTCGGTCCACATTGACATGACAGCATCATGCAGTTGCAGATTTGTCGGCTGCACATCCATGCTGGGGTGGTGCCCATCTGCATCAAGGTTTGACACGTTGTAAGTTCAGAGATGTTCTTCTGCATACCTTGGTTGTAATAATAGGTTATTTGAGTTACTGTCACCTTCCTATCAGCTGGAAGCATTCTGGCCATTCTCCTCTGACCTCTGGCATCAACAAGGCATTTTCACCCAGAGAACCGCTGCTCACTGGATATTTTCTCTTTTTTAGACCATTCTCTAGAGATAGTTATGTGGGAAAATCCCAGCAGATGAGCAGTTTGTGAAATACAGCCCATCTGGCACCAACTTAAATCATTTAAATCACCTTTCTATACCCATTCAGAACTGCAGCAAGTTGCCTTGACTATGTCTAAATGCATTGAGATGTTACCATGTGATTGGCTGATGAAATATTTGCATTAACAAGCAGTTGAAAATTAAAGTGATTATTAAAGTGTCTGGTGAGTGTATATAATTTAGAAGCACGTTTCTTTCTTGCTATGTGGACCAACATATCTTTCTTGACATTTTTATTTCTCATAGTTTTATGAATCCTATTTCCATTTTTATTTATTTTATGCCATGAATTAGGAGAAAAAAAATTGCTTTAATGTCTGTTTGATACAGTTCTCCTTATGCTTCATTCACATGTGTAGGTTTTTCTGGCCTGTTTCTGTGTAAGAAAGTGGCAAGAAAGTGTTTTGGGGTTTTTTTTTGTTAAAGAAGGAAGAAATGTTTGAGCTGACAATAAGTTTGTAATTATTTGAGAAACTGAGAATTTGGTTATTTCAGAAACTGGTGCAGGGACTGGATGGAGGGTAGTTTCTTTGTTTTTTGACTGTCTACACACCTTTAATTGGATGATATTTACTTACTTATTGTTGCAAGATACATACAGCCGATTTAGTTTTGTTTTTCCAACACTCTCACTGATTTCTCATAATTATAAATCTCGGTTTTTACTGTGTACAGTCTCTAAATTCTCAAGTACAAAACTACTGTTGGAACTCTTAAAATTGATATGGATTTTTAAATAAATGATGTACTTTTAAATGCCCAAGAGAAACATCCTGCATTTTTCATGTCTGCTTTTTTTTCTGTTAGTGTATTACCATACTAAACTTCCTGTATTATTGTTTGAAAAAACATGATTGTAGAGACATAGCCAGTGTGAAATGAGGATTTTAACACATCTACACTGCTGACAAATATCAAAAGAGGCAGATGGAAAAATAGAGATGTGGTTGAAAGGATGTGAGTGACATTGAGACAAGTAAGCATCTAGAAAAAAAATGTGTAGTTTGTAGGGCACAACACCACTCATCATTCCCACATCCTCTACACAGCAGGCTTCTTTAATACAAACCAATATGTGCACAATGAAACCGATTATACTGTAAATGTAGAAAGCAATGTCAATGAGATAACTGTTCAGGGATTGCTATTGAGTCTATATAGGACAAATTAACAAACCAACCACAGACCCCTACACACACCAGCACTGACCCTTACACACTGTCTCAATTGATGGGGCATCAGTCAGGCAGCACAGTTATCCAGTACAGTTCATGTCACATGGTAACATATTTTAAGTAGCTCATACTTTACATATTTGATTTAGTATTAATTCAATTTTATTTATATAGCACCAAATCACAACAACAGTCGCCTCAAGGTGCTTTATATTGTAAGGTAAAGACCCTACAATAATACAGAAACTTATATTTTAGATTATAGAGCTAATGTTTACTTGTTATTATATTATGATTCATAATCCTCAACATAAAGGCCTATTGGATGTTCTTTTCACATATTAGTCATTGTAAAGTTTACCCATCAAAAAGTGGTACATAGGCAAAAGTCTAGTAATTTCATGTCTCGAAAAACACAACAAAAACACTGTGTTTTTTGTTTTGTGCACTTTAAGTGCTTTGTGGATTTTGTTTATCTTTGACCTTCAATTATATTTAAGTTACCTTGTGTTTTGAGTGTTTCTTGAACAACTAGCCCACTGGAGTGGTTTAAGGAATCCGTTCAGAGCGAGCCTTCACTCACCTTTCTCCTGCTAATGCACTCCTTCTCTTGTGGCATTAATCACCCTCATGCAGCTGAGGGACCTTTGGAGGAACACAGCCTTGTATGAGACCAGTGTGTGTGTGTTTAAGAGTAAAGAGAGCGAGGGAGAGAGAGGGAAAGAAAAGCTACTCTTGGAAACAGAGTGACTCGCGTCTGTACCCGGAGTACTGTGGGCTGCAACTTTTCCTTTGAATCGAAAAAAGGAAAGCGAGAAAGCATCCTAAGGTGAGTAAACTTGAAGCTAAAGCAAGTCACGCCGATAGTTTTCGGAGATCTTTTTCAATCGCAGTTGTTTGTATTCACCTTGGGAAGTTTGACAGAGCTTTTTTGTTGTTTGCTGGGTGTTAATAGTCTGATGCACGTCATATCGACTTATTTCTGTAGAGTGTTTGAGGCTTATTTCACTGCGTTGCTTGGTCTATATTTCCAAAAGTGAAAAGTAAATTAGGCTACATGTTGAATTACAGTCGGTAGCAGAGTGTCAGTCTAGCCCTCTCCCTGTTTTCTTAACAATCAATAATATGTGCTAATATAATAGGAATGCATGATGGAGTCTACTGTAGATTTATACCTTCTTTTTTTTTTCTTGTTCTGTACTGTCAGAAAGTGTACAAATAGTAGTTACTAGACGTAACTCCAGTTCTATGAGTACATGCACAATACATTTCACCCAAAGGCACCATAAAACCCAAAACTTTTATCCATGGCAAGTGCAGGCAGCAGGTCAGTCTTGATCGACACCAACTCCAAGTTCATCTGCACTCGTGGCTTAAAAGAGAGGAACTGTCTGCAGGTCCCACCGTGGAATGATATACCTAGTAAGAGGCTTGTCCAGTGGATGGCACACATTTAAGGATGCCCTGCAGTGGGCAGAATGGTGGGTTAATAGCCCTGGTCTCACACCAGTGAGCAAATTCATGGCAACATGTTTGAAAAGCCCTGGAGTGGTCTGAATAGCAGAATTATTCTTAATTGTGGAGATGACTGTATGGCACCCCCAGCTCACTCAGTCTCTCCCTATTTACCACCAAATCATGAGGTGCAGGCCCATGACCAGGTACATGTAAATGGTATTGTCCACAATTGAAGTATCTCTCTGTCACCATCACAGTGACTGACAGCTGCTGCATACGGATCTTGCAGGTCTTTGCTGCTGTCAGTTCTGGCTGGATTAACTACAGTATTCTTTGTACCTTGGCATTGTAGTTTTCTCTGCCACCTACTGTATGTTGTCATATTCATTTCAACACCAACATTTTGTGAAATGCTCTGAGGGGGAAGAGGAATGACCACCCACTGAAAATCTGAGGGACTAGAGGGCTGTCTTGAACAGTGCAGTTGCACCTCATAGATCCATTTGTCATACCCCTTGTCATATTCAAATGTCTGGAGCTGCCACAGACTCTGTCACCAGCAGTGGGTAGGGAGAAGGTAGCCTCTGTGATGTGCCACCGCTATTCACACTTTTTCCAATGCACAAAATGGAGGCAGAGCAGGAGTCTGTCAAGCCAGAGAAAGGCACAGAAAGACACAGGTCAGGCAATTCTTGAAGACCAGTATCATGTGATATGGCTGAGTCTTTGTAGACAGATCCAGCTTTAGAGTTGCTGGGTGACAAAAAGGAGTGATGCTTTGTATTGGTTTTTGGTCCTTGCCATCACAGTTGGATAGCAAGCGCAAACATCTGTCTCAGGGTACAGAGGCAGAGGTTCAGGTAGAATAAACCAATAATGGAATTTGTTGTTGTCTAATGAAACTTCCTATACATAAAGAGCACACTTATGCAGAACCCTATATAGATTTTTTTATTAATTAAAAATCAACAAATGCAATCATTAGTTTCTCAGTAAGGGGGAAATTTTAGATTGCGTGAAGAAAAGCAAACATGTTATAATGACAATTGACCATTGAATATTTTTAATAGAACTGGCTTACATCTTGTAGTAGCAGTGACCCAACTTGAATTTTTGAGACTTGCTTGAGTGGGCCCCCTGCTTCAAGGGCTCAAAAGCAGGAAAAAAAAATCAAATGAACCTCAACACAGCCTCCAGCACTGGCCCAGTATTCCCCATGCACCCCACTTATACACACATAGGCATGCACATAGTATTCAGCTCTCTCTTTGAGACCAGTAACCAGGTCCAGGTGTTTGTCAGTGTAGCTTATGACAAGAGTAGGCTATATCTGTATGTGTGCATAAGTGTGCACATGAGCAAGCTTGTGTGAATGTCTATCCAGATGGCATAATACTGTGGCTCCAAATCTTACTTCACCTCATCTGAGGGGTCCGGGACCGGTAACACACGGGAACCACGCAGGAAAGCACTCAGCAAATATAAATGGGAGAAACAGAGATCCAGATGCGTGCATGTGTGTGTGCGTGCGCCTCTGTGTGTGTCAGTGTGAGGGTACTGTTTTCCTTGTCTGTCAAACTAGTAAGTGTTTGCAGTTGTTGTGGCTTCACTTGGAACAGCAATCTTATTTAGGTCAGGAACACATCACATAAATCTGAGAAACAGCCACATTCTCAATTGGCTGTGTAATTGAGTTTTACACAGCAGCTGTAAACAGAACGCTTCCCTCATTTTCTGTCCGTGTGTGTGTATATGTGTGTCTGAGAGGGAAAGAGAGAGAGTGAGAGAGAGCGTTATATCAACTCAGACACTTAACAGTTTTAGACACCTCGTGATGTGAGATGTGCTGAGGTTATTCTACATTCTAAGAATACCAAATCTGCCTAAAACAAACTGAATTTGCTCATGCCTAGAAAAAAGATAAGTGCAACACAAAGAAGGAAGAAGTATTTTAAAATTGCACTTGAAAGTAAAGCTTATTCAAATAGCTGACATCATGCACTAATTGGCACATCCGTAACATTACATAGTATTCGAGATAGTAAGTGTAAGCCTGTCTCTCTTATTTTGTGCTTACATGTGTAGTACGTTTAAATTGAGTCAAATTCCCAATTAAGCTGTTTTTATTTACAGATTTTCGTGTTTCTGTTTTCAAGCAACTGAATAAACAAAATTACCATTCATGTATTCGAGATAGGGGCTGTTTTAAGATGTTTCATGTAAAATGATTACTCAGAGAGAAAGTTTATTTCGATGCGCAGCTTACTGCCATCTATGTCATGCCATGCAGTCAAGTGAAGTGGCTTTGACACCCACTGAACACAGTATACTCAGCATGAGGTAAGCCACTAGCGCTGGCTTTTGCCCCTCAGAAAAGCCCAGATTTACCCTCTGTCTGACTGTGGTATCTTCTCATTGAGTTTTCAAAGTCAGTGAGCAATCATGTTAAAGATTCTTGATAATGGTATATCCATAATCGAGCAGCCAAAGTAAGAACTGTAAGTACAGCCTTGTGGTCTTTTATATGTAGCCATCAAAAAATGAATCTAAACCAGATGAAACAGAGGTTATTGAAAGGAATGATTAAAATATGATGCAATAGTGGCAGCTCATAAAATTGATTTGTTCAAGTGTTCAGTGAGAGCAAAGGGCTAAATACCATGAGGTCAGATTTTCAGAAATGTGTCATGTTCTTAATGTTTTTGTTCATTTCACTCTGCAGTGGCTGCTTGCCACCTTCTCCTTTTATTATGCTGAAGACAGAGTCTTTACTTTAAAAAATATATAAAAGCAATGTATATAATCACCTGAATCAGATTACCTATGCATTAAATAAGAATATGTATGACAGTAAGGAAATAAGAGTGTAAACAATCATTTTAAGTGAACCATAGTGCTGTGCTAAGTTTCTCTAACATCTGATTTCCTCAACTTGATGGGGTTGATAAGAATCAAAAACAGATAAGTGAACTGAGCCTGGGGACTTTTTTTTTTTTTTTAAAGAAAGACCTTACGCTCTTTAATTACAGTGTCAGTGTGATTTATAGAAACGTTTGAGCATTTACCTTTACTCAAATTCTGAAACATTATGAATTCTGGATTTTTTTTTCAGAGCCCTTGTTCCTACTAGAGTTGAGATAATGAACAGACTGTGCCCAGCTTACCTTAAATAGCCTCAAATCTGAGGTTATATTCTAAAAAAAATTGGACCAACAAACACTGGAAACGTCTACTGCTTACCCTTAATTATGTTAGATTACATTACAGATTTGATTTTCACCTTAACAGCTAACCTCCAACAGCTCTAAAAAAAAAACTGATTACCTGTTTTTAAGAAAAAAAATCACGTATAAAGAAATGTGGCTAAACATGTCCAAATGTGGATTTCAACGATTTCTACCCTTGATTAAAAATGAAGTCTATACTAAACTAAGGTTAATTGCACAGACTTCCTGCTGCTGCTTTATAGCAGTTTGATACTTTCTGTTTGAAGTAGTATATTTTGTATATTTCTTAATCAGCATGACTTGAGTTCTCTGATATAAAATCTTAAATTTGACTGAGATATTTAGGTGCTCTAAGCTGATGTCCAAGAAAGAAAACTTGGCATCTAATAGTAGCTGCTGCTTAATATACATGGTTGTACAACTGTATTTTTTAAAGGTTTTTAAAAATTGCAGGAGAAAGGATAATTGGAGATATGACTGTTACAATAATGGCTTGTCTTGAATGTAAATTCTAAGGTTTTTTTTTTTTTTTGGCTTCACTGTAGAGCGTTTTGTTGTCCATGTGATAGTGTTACTTACAGATGTCTTGGTTTATATTTGGCAATTTGTGGAACAACATGCTTAATCTGCTCAAAGTTGTACATGCTTGGTGCATCCAATTGCATTTGCATTCATGAATTTAAAATTGGGATCAGAACCCATTTCACTCCTTGAATATGACATATACAACAGCACACCATAGTAATAGGCAGGCAGTTAAATTAAGTATCTTATAAAGATAGACACTTGTTTATGAAAACTAAATGTCAGTCACAGGGAAAACAAAAAGAAAAACAAACAAGCAAAAAACAGTAAGGCCAGTTGTATCTGGTTATGTGGCTATATATAGTATGTGAAGTAGCTGATCTCAAAACGAACAGCGATATTAATTCTACATTACGTGCACATGTGTGTTGCTGACATTAAGTGTGCATTACGTGCATGTTGTTGTTTGTAAATACATTTTGCTGAAAAATCTTTAGTGTATTGGCACTTTGGGGTCACTGGAATATTTTCTCATGCATATCTGTAAATAAGTGTTCATCAAACAGTGACACTAATAGTGCCTGTAATTGATTACTTTTTCTTATACAATGAATATGTAGCCTGCAAAGAAGAAGAAGAAATAAATAGATTTTGTATTTATTTGTTTAGTGTTTATGAACAGCCGTTTTTGCCATCTGACTCTGACTCATCCGACTCATCTCTGTCAAGATGATCCCACACTGCTTCAATAATGTTGATGTCCGGCTCTGGGGAGGCCAATCCATGACTGATAGTGTTCCACTGGGTGTTTTTCTCTCCAGGCATGTTTTTACTGCACTGGAAATGTGCTTGTGAGGCAAAAAAATTAAGCCATTGCCAATCAGATACTTTACAGATGGTATTGCATAGTGGATCAAAATCCAACAGTACTTTTCTGCATTCATAATTTCATACATTTTGACAGTATCTCCAACATCATTAGCTGAAATGCAGCCCCAAACCATGACAGAGCCTCCACTGTGTTTTACAGATGGCTGTAGACACTCACTGTACCTCTCTCCTGACCTCCTCCATGCAGATTGATGACAAACCAAGACCAGTTGCCACTGATTTTCAGTCGAGTTCTTGTGTAATCTAGCATAACTTAGCTTTTTCTCCCTGTTTCCTTTTCTTAGGGTGGTATTCAATAAGCCATTCTTTTCACTGAGACCATTTCTGACGATGAAAGAAATTATGTGTTTTTGTCACAGGCTGCTAGTAACAAAGCGCCTAATGATAAACACAACACTGGCTTATCTCTTGAGTTAGGTGTCTTTTTTATGCTTGACTGATTCTTAGCTCAGTGTTAAGGGGCTTAACAAACAAACAAAAAAAGCATTCATCTGAAAATAGTCAGATACAGGGAGTGGACTGAAAATGAGAGAAACAGTAGCCAGTGCCCAAAGAAAAACTTTGAAAGACCTTCAGAAAGTTTGGCGAAATATTGCCCAAGACCACTTTAAAAGTTATAAGACAGTCTGGCTCCTTGGAAGCAAAAATATAAAGAAATTATGGGTGGCTCAAGACTTTTGCACAAAGCTCTAAGTGCTTTAAACAGATGTATTTTAGCAGCACTCTTCCTCGTTAAGTCAGATATTAAACTTTTAAAAAAGGGTTTTAGAAAGACTGTGTGTGTGTGTGTGTGTGTGTGTGTGTGTGTGTGTGTGTGTGTGTTTGACTTCTTACACATGGATTCCATCAAGTTTCTCTCTGTTGTTCCCTGAAGCTGGGATGAGTTAAAACATTTGATGCTTGACTTAAAGATGGGGACTGTGATCTATTGCCTGTGCTTCTTTGATATATTCAGAGAAGTATGCAGTGTCACACACAAACCATACTAACACTGTCTATCAGCAGACCTCAGCGCACCAGGGTATGTGTTTAGTTAAATTAATTTTTTTTAACTCTGTTATCTAACTATGGCCAGAAGTACAACCTCATCAGTTTTCCTTCAACATCTGTGATCCATACTGAGTCTAGGCATAATTTAGCAGCACAACAGAGGGAGTTCACCCCAAGATGTTTATTGATGTTACAAGATATTTTACAAAGTTGGATAATGTTTTAAAAAGAGCATGTCTGTAGCCTTTCATTTCTTTCAAGGATATTAAAATTGCTAAAAAGCTATTCCATATTAAGAAGTATGTGGCGAGTCGTGTCTTATAAAGTTTGGCCATGAGAGCCACACACTGTGAATCCAATATAAATTATCTAAACTTGGCACAAAAAGTAAGGAAATTTGTTTTTGGTTGATCATTTCTTTGTTGTAACAATGCTTCTTGGTAATAAATCTTATACAGTTGTAAAGCCTGTTTATTTCCCCTTAAATGGTGCCACATTTGTAAGGAAAATGCATTCGTGGGTTGCGCCCATGAAAACTTGCCAAATCTTCTTTGCCAATGCCAAACAGCTTATTGACTCTTGTTTTGAGCTTCTGGTACCCCAGGTGCTGACAATCATGTGCCTGATTAGCAGCACCTGTGAGCATGGACCCTGCTACAGCGATCAGTTGGTGTCTGCTCCAAGCATGCCACGTTTGACTGATCTGGATAGGGCCCCTGCCATAGGGCAACTTCAAGCTGGTGTTCCACAAAACCCAGTTGCGGCATTATTTGGAGTGAGCCCTAGTACCATGTTCACTGGAACCTGAACATGTAGAGGAATGTTATGTTCACTGATGAGTCCAGATTCTGCCTACGGCAGTTGGATCGTAGGGTCAAAGTGTGGAGAAGATGTGAAAAACGCTATGCTGATTGCTGCACAAATAGGGTAACAGTGGAGGCAGTGCGATGGTGTGGGGCAGCATCTCCCTCTCTGGAAAAACAAGGCTTGTCACCATTGTAGGCAATCTCAATGCGGAGTTATCAAGATGAGATTCAGTGGCAACCAGTGGCAATCCAATATCTCCACAGTCTGGGACCGAACTCTATCCTCCAAGATGACAACGCTCACCCACACAGAGCGTGGTTTATCAGAGACTACCTCCAGAATTTGGGAGTGGAGAGGACAGAATGGCCTGCCTGCAGTCCTGACCTCAGCCCCACTGAACACTTGTGAGATCAGCTTGGGCGTGCTGTTCATGCCAGAGTGACCAACACAACTACATTGGCTGACTTGAGACAAATGCTGGTTGAAGAATGGGATGCCACCCACAGCAGTGTGTGACCAAGCTGGTAACCAGCATGAAGAGGCAGGGCCAGGCTGTTGTGGCTGTGTATGGTTCTTCCACATGCTACTGAGGCCCCTGTTTGTTAAATGAATAAATTGCCAATATGTCTTGTTTCTTCAGACTTCAATCATTAAATCCAATAAACGACACCAAACAACAGTCAATAGCAGAATAAGCTGTTTGGCATTGGCAGAGAAGATTTGGCAAGTTTTTCATGGGCACAACCCACATACTCAACTCTGCTGCTCAACCCACAAATGCATTTTCCTTACAAATGTGGCATCATTTAAGGGGAAATAAACAGGCTTTCTAACGGTATAAGATTTATTGTTAAGAAACATTGTTACAACAAAGAATTAATCAAGCAAACACAAATTTCCTTACTTTTTGTGTTAAGTTTGTATAATATTTTGGTCCTCACTTGTCAGGTAAATTTACCTGATGACAACAAAAACTAGAATGGCTCTCAGAAAGTGCTTTTGGCCTGTTTTTTTTTTTTTTTTTTTTTACTTTTTTTTTTACAAAACTTTTTTTTTTTTTTTT
>VUQS01075037.1:0-20744 GCA_015108495.1 Heterochromis multidens
CTCTGTTGCCTTCAGAGCAGCCTTAATTCTTCATGGCACAGATTCAACAAGGTGCTGGAAACATTCCTCAGAGATTTTGGTCCATGTTGACATGACAGCATCACAGTCGCTGCAGATTTGTCAGCTGTACATCCATGATGTAAATCTCCTGTTCCACCACATCCCAAAGCTGCTCTGTTGGACTGAGATCTGGTGACTGGAGGTCATCTGAATACAGTGAACTCATTGACATGTTCAAGAAACTAGTTTAAGATGACTTGAGCTTTGTGACATGGTGCATTATCCTGCTGAAAGCAGCCATCAGAACTGTGGCATGGACATGGGTAGTAACAATGCTCAGGTAGGCCATGGCATTTAAACGATGCCCAGTTGGTGCTAAGGGGCCCAAAGTGTGCCAAGAAAATATCCCCCACACCTTTACTCCACCACCAGCAGCAGCCTGAACTGTTGGTAGAAGGCAGGATAGATCCATGTTTTCATGTTATTGACACTAAATTCTGACCCTACAGTATGAATGTTGTAGCAAAGATCATGACTCATGAGACGAGGTATTGTTTTTCCAATCTTCTATTGTCCAATTTTGGTGAGCCTGTGTAAACGGTAGCCTCAGTTTCCTGTTCTCAGATTTCGATTTGTCGGACAACAGAACACTTTTCCACTTTGCCTCAGTCCATTTTAAATACCATTTTAAATAATTGCACTGAGTGTTTCTCTTTCTCTCACCGTGTTTTTACACCTCTCTGCATTTAATGAGCTATTATTAATCTCTGGCTCTCTTCCACAGCATGTCCTTCTCCCTTCACCCCCAACCGGTCGCAGCGGATGGCTGCCCCTCCCTGAGCCTGGTTCCGCCGGAGGTTTCTTCCTGTTAAAAGGGAGTTTTTCCTTCCCACTGTTGCCAAGTGCTTGCTCATAGGGGGTCGTTTGATTGTTGGGGTTTTCTCTGTATTATTGTAGGGTCTTTACCCTACAATATAAAGCGCCTTGAGGTGACTTTTGTTGTGATTTGGCGCTATATAAATAAAATTGAATTGAATTGAATTGAATTCTTCTTTGCATGATAGAGCTTTAACCTGCATTTGTGGATGGCACAGTGAGCTGTGTTCCAAGACAGAATCATGCCTGTTTGTAATGCAGTGCTGCCTGAAGGCCTGAAGATCACGGGAACGAACATAAATTTTTAGCCTTGTCCCTTTCGCACAGAGATTTCTCCAGATTCTCAGAATCTTTTGATGACTACTTACTTTTCCAGCCTTTTGTTACCCCCGTCCCAACTATTTTTGCGATGTGTTGCTGCCATCAAATTCAAAATGAGTGTATATTTTCCATAAAATAGTAAAATGTCTCAATTTAATATGATTTCTATGTTCAACAACATATTGAACAAAATATGGGTTTATGAGACTTGCAAATTATTGTATTCTGTTTTTGTTTGTATTTTACACATTTCCTTTTTTTTTTTTTTGGAATTGGGGTTGTGTGGCGTTGTTTTTTTCCTTTAATCTGTCACATTCATGTTTCTGGCCATTCAACAAACCCAATATTCATTCTCCTTTTAGCTCTGTTGTAGTCATCACCAACCTTTTGGTAACTTTTAGCATTGTTAAAGGTGTTTTTCATCATCTTCTGCTAAATTTAACTAAAACTTTAATCACCGGGAACATAATTCTTTTTAGCACTACCCCCACTTCCTCAAGTAAGAATGTGTTTTCGTTTTTTACGTCTCACTACTTTTACACGGAAACCTGATTTGTTTTACTCATGCCTGTACTTCCTGTTAGCTACAGACTAAGAATCTTTTTTTTTTGTTGCTGGTGGATTAAAATGGCTGAGGTATTGTTACTTGATGTCTGTATATAATGTATACTTTATTTTTTTGCTTGTTTATACAAAGAGATCTTTCATCTAATAGTAGATTCGATTTCTAATGTAAAGTTCTGTTCTATTTTTTTTTCTTAAACGTAATAATCTATAAATTAAAGCCGCACCTTGTTATTGATTGCTACCTCTTTAGAAACGGTTATAAAATATGATTAGTGTGACTTTTACAGTGCCACTAAAATAGAAATAAATAATATTTTTTCACAATTTGATTAATAATTATGCTAATTTTGTTTTTGGTTACTTTATGTAACATTTTCATTCATGGATCACAACATAACCTTCATAAAAACAGAAAAAAATAAGGGGAATATAATTTTCTATTTAATTAGTTCAGTATTTTAGACATTCTTAAAACCAGAAAAATATTTACTTTTTTATTAAGAAAATGTTTGTGCACACACAAATTGGGTTCCATTTTGGGCAGCGACTGCATGGTTAAATAAAGGTTACATCGAGTCACTGCACCATCTTGTGGTAGAGTTTGGTATTACATGAAAGTACAGCCCCACCCCAGTTTAGCTTTAGGTCATATCGCTTCAACACAACACAAAGATAGAATATATCAACATATTTTAAACAAGTAAAAACATTGCATATAAACAGAAGTCATCCAAAGATCTAAAGGGGTTTTAATTATGTTGAATAAATTCTCAGAAGATACATGTCAGATAGTGTTGGGATTAAATTGGTGTCATAGTAATTGGGGGGGGACCCCAATTGTAAATAAATAAATAAATAAATAAATATGGATGCTAGTAAAGAGAAAATTTAAGAGTTATAACTCCGTCCAAAGAGAAAAACTGAATTTATTTTGATTCATCTTCAGTTTGTTTGTTTATTTGATTTATTTTTGGGAGATTTTTTTCCACTATATTGACACTAATTTTCTACAGTTACCTCACAGTTTTGGTTAATGATAACAATAAAACTGCCTTTCTTTAAACTCTGTCTTTGAGCGCTGTGGTTTTGAATGAGCTCTGATAGCAGACGGAGATAGAGACGGATGAGAGAAACACTGGCAGCTGCATTTTTGCACCAGCTGAAGTCAATTTATTGATTTCTGGGGGAGTCCAGGTGAAACAGTGTTTCAGTAGTCGAACCGAGATGGCGTCAGTCAATTTCTTTGCAAGATGCTGTCTGACTTTAGCAATATTCTGGAAGAATGCAGTCTTAGTGACAAACTCGATGTGCTTTGTAAAAGCCGCGACCCACCAAGACAGCCTCTGCTCATTTCAAATTAAGTCTGCTTTTCTTTCTCCAATTCTGCACCTGCTAGTATGACTTCCAGGTGGAACCACTCACACCTGAACACACCCATGTTTGACATTAGGTGTGGTCAAGAGACAACACATTTAAACATTTTGACCTACAGGTAACAAAATTCTTATTACACATATTTTTGAGTACATCTGAGCACAAAGTCTAGCACTTTCAGTAGGTATGAATGTTGCATACCTGGGCTCGGATAGGAAAAGGCGGACTTGGGTCAGTTCAGGGGCACTCTGGTGCAGTATTCGTCAGGTGTGAAAGTATTAGTATTTGGTGTAGATTTTAGAGTCAATGTGTTGTAAAAATGTCAATTGTTCTTGTGCACAGACCATATCTAATCTGGAACCAACCAAAGAGCTCACATTCTGCTTTTCCTGATTTCCTGTCTCATATCTACTGTTCCAGTGGTGGATGTTTATACTAATCATGGCCAAAGTTTATAACAGTTTTTTCTGCTCTTGGATCTCTGTCAGAGAGATATTCCTCAATATGGTCATCTCAGGCAGACAGCCTCAAGCAGGGCTTAAAAATGAAGCCAGTGAAGAAGTTCCAAAAAGTGCAGTTCCTCTAATGTCTACTTGAGGCTCCAAAAGTAAGCCACTCCACCTTTACCGATATCAGTCAACAAATACCAGCCAAATATCGGTATCTGCTGACTGATATCGGTATATCAGCAAATGAAACTATACTGACAAAGAGTGAAAAACAGTCCAACTGATTTTTATGACAAAAATTTCCCCATTACTCTGGAACAAACAATTAAATAACACTTTTGTCCATTTGAGACTCCAGCAGTGAGTCAGTCCCCATAGACTCCCATGTTAAAATGTCCAAGTTTACAGCCTGCTTGACATGGTCTCCTTGTCCTCCTGTGTTGACCTACCTTTTCTATCTGCTCTCTCTCACTCCTCTGTTGGTGTGTGTTTGTTGTAACTCTGCTTGTGTGTTCCAGAGGTGGGGCCTTCCTGGCTCTCCCGCCTTCTTTGTTGATGCACCTGGAAGCAGTTTGCATACAGGAGGGTAATTACCAATCTGATGATTACTCACCTGCTATTTAAGGCTGAAGAACTCCATCAGTTGTTACCAAATCGTTGCACTTACCGTGGTAGCGTAGTTCCACTACTCATGCTCTGTATTTTTGATTCTGTGACTAGACCTGTTTTAGCCCTGGACTTACCTTACCTGGATTCACCTACCTGCCACATTCACTAGCACCACTCACAAAATACCAGCTCACTATTAAATCCTGTCAGACTCTGACTTCAATGAACCTGTTAAACTTTTCCTCCTGTGTCTTGCGCTTGAGTCCAGATCTCATTCAGTCCCTTGACACTGCTACAGAAAATGTTTTTGGTTTCTATGGATAGCTTCACCCTTCATCATCTGTACTGTAATTCATTCATTTGGGTGCTCATAAAGCTTAAAGCTAGGGTGAGTAGATAACTGCTAGCTGTCTGCTTGGCTTCACCTCAGCTAACTGGAGTCCCTGAACTGAGCCTCTGGATCATGTTGGGAGTCTTTTTTGGAGCATTTCTAATGTAAATATCTGACCAATTATCTGACCAACCTCAGGTGTGGGTCCTAAAACTTTTAAACATGCAACAGTGCAACCCCTGATCAAAAAGCCTGGCCTGGATCCTACTGTGTTTACCAACTTTAGGCCTATTTCAAGCTTCCTTTGCTCTCAAAAACTTTGGAGAAAATTGTTTACAGCCAGTTGAAAGCCTTTTTAGATAAAAAATTATATCCTTGAGGTTTTTCAATCTGATTTTAAGTCTCTTCATATCACCAAATCTGTGCTGCTGAGGGTTTTTAATGGGATCATCCTGGCTACAGATTCAGGGGACTATTTGATCCTAGTTCTTTTAGACTTAACAACCACCTTTGACACAGTGGATAATAATGTAATATCTCATTTAGACTATTGTGTAGGGATTCGTGGCACTGATCTGGAGTGGTTCAGATTGTACCTGGCTCAGAGAACGTTTTGTGTTAGTCTTAAGGATTTCAGATCCACTGTCTTGTGGGGGCTCAATACTTGGACCTCTGCTATTTTCTCCATATCTGCTGCCCCTCGGATGCAGATATTTTGTGTTGTACTTTTATCCATCCATTTTTTACCTCTTATCTGGGTTCAGGTCACAGGGGCAGCAGTCTGAGCAGAGAAGCCCAGACTTCCCTCACCCTGGCCACCTCTTCCAGCTCATCCAGGGGAACACCGAGTCGTTCCCAAGCCAACTGAGAGAGAGAATCTCTCCAGCGAGTCCTGGGTCTGCCCCGGGGCTTCCTCCCAGTAGGACATGTCTGAAATACCTCACCTGGGAGGCGTCCAGGAGGCATCCTGGGCATCATCCTTTCGATGTGGAGAAGTAGCAGTTCTACTCCAAGTCCCTCTCGAATGACTGAGCTCCTTACCCTACCTCTAAGAGAAAGCCTATGCACCCTTCAAAAGAAACTCGTGTTTCTCATGATGGAAACACATTTTGAACTTTTATTTATTTTATATTTTATGCTAGTCTATTTTTATGTATTTTTATTCCTATGTTCAGCACTTTGGTCAGTGGTTGCTGTTGTTATAAATAAACTTAACTTGTACTTGTACTAACAGACTGTCCAAGAAGCCTGTGCTCCAGTGTTGGTGAGTGAAATTCTAGGATTTAGATGTTACTTAGCCTTTATTAGTATCTATCTGTGTCAGTGTGATGCACCCATACAGCTAACCAAGCTAACTAGCATTAACTCATAACGTAGTGCTCCACCCTCCAAATAAAAAACATGGTGGGCTAACCAAAACAGTAATGGTGAGGTTTGAAAATGCAGAGTCCTAAAACAATGGGTGACTTTGCAGTCTACACTGGCTATCAGCACAGAGGCCTAACACTTTCTGTTTACGAAGGGCAGCCAATCAGAAGAAGGTTTGCTTAAAGGGGGAGGGGCTAAAACAGCTGAGGTCCAATGTAAGATAAAAAAGGATTATTTCGAGCTGTGAATCAAGCAAAGCTACTCCAGTAGAGTCCAGGAATAATACATAATAAGGAGCTGGAACTGAGCAGATTAGGTCGCCTTTAATGATCTCGATCTTTTCCTCTAGCCCCACCTGCAGGACAAACCTTATATTTATATTCACCTTCATACTGCGGTGAATAATGAAGGCAGCACATTAGCTCTGAAAACCCTTTGTCTTTCTCCACAAGTTGCACATGCTATTTTTCTGGTCCATCATTTATCCTCCCGTCATTATCTCTCACTAAACCCCAGTTATAATGAAGCCTCGTTCTCCCTCTTCCTCCTTTCTGAGACTCTTCGTCATATAAAAACATAAAAGGTTCTTTCCCTGCTGCCAGTAGAAAGAAAATCAGTTTTTTTTCCCCGTCTGGGTCCCTGCTGCTTTGCTCTGCTGCTCCCCACCCCTCCCTCTCCTCCTCCTCCTCCTCCTCTTCTTCATCCTCCTCCTCCTCCCTCCCTTCCTCTGCTTTTGCTGGCTCTGCTTTCATTCCACCCTCCTGCCCCCCCTCCCTGCCTCCATCCCTCCGTCTTCCCTCTGGAGAATAGGGGTCATTGCACAAATGATTACTCAGACCCCGGTCGCCATGGCAATGCTGCCGTGTAACGGGCGACAGGCATGCATCGAGCACAGCAAAGACGCCGATTAGTGAGCTGGCGATGGAGAAAGCGAGCGCTGCCTTTGTGTGGCTTCGTTTTGCCTCCATTTTTTTTTCCCCTTTCCAAACAGCCTCTGTTTTTCTGTGCGTCTCCAGCTAACTGGGGTGGAGGGAATGAGGGAGGGGAGCAGTGAAACAGAAAGAAAAGCCTGCAAACATTCTGCTCACAGCCCTCCAGCTTTGTCTCCTTTTTTTACTCGCCTTCTGTGCCTGAATGAAGGCTGCCGTTGGCTTATTTCAGCAGCCGTTATAACGGTTCTGCCGGCATATATCACTATATGTGTTTGGAGCCGTTGGCCAGTATCTTTCCTTAGCATGTGTGGTAGAGAAGAGCACGTTTTTGAAAATGAATACTTTCTGTTTTTGTGCACCACTACCATTCAAATGAGTAGCAAGTGCCCAGATGTAGCCCAGAAGGTTAATTAATCACCCAGCCTGATTATTAATGAACAGAAATTGACACAAATTGCATAGGCGACCTCTAGTGGTCGTCCAAAACTTGGTGCCGAAACCACAGACTGTATATAAAATACTGTATGTATCATCCAGGTGTTTTGGAGCCAAGTGAAATCTGGTTTGGTTACATTTAGGCACTAAAACTACTTTGGTTAAAATCATAGACTGTACATAAAAGATGGACTAGCCACCTTGATGTCACGCATTGATTTTGAAACCTCATTATTAGCATTCTGGCCACTGCCATTTTCATTTTTTGGAGCCAGAAGTGACCATACTTGGTCAGAAAGCTGAATCTATAAACTGTATTGAGTGCATTACAAAAACACAGATACCTGTTAATTAGTGCTAAGTAACAAACTAATAAAACCTTAGAATTTCACTCACCAGAACCTGGAGTACAGACTTCTTGGAAGGCTCCAACAGCCCAAATAATGTGAAAACATCCAGCACAGTGAGAGAGTAGGCGAGGTGATGCCTAGCAGACAGCTAGCAATTACACCACCTGTAAAAGAAGCAACACCCCTAACTTTAATCCTCAGCAAAATCCACATAGCTGAATTATAAAAGAATTTACCCCTGTATAGATTTTATGAAGGGGGATCAAAGCTGCTTTTTTGTAGCAGGCTGTAAACATGTCTATTTCTGCTGTCAGGTTTGACATTTAAACATGGGAGTCTGTGGAGACTGACTCACTTTGGTGCCAGCCTCAAGTGGACATTAGAGGAACTGCAGCTTTCAATGTTTCAGCATTTGCTAAATTCTTTAGCCCCAGAGGTTGCTACATGGTTAAAATAGCCCCTTTCACAACATTTGCAGCACAAACTATGGAGTCAAATGTCTCCTGTGTTCTAAAAGCTTCAGTAAGTGTCTTCCAGCTCACTGAAAAGCCTGAAAATGGTGATAATGTAGAAAAGGCTGCCTGCACAAACGCTGGTGTTTTTAACCTCATTAACAAGTGATTAGTATTGCCGTTTATCTGGTGATGTTAGACTATCAGTTGCAAAGGTGTTCTCTAAACCTCCACAATCAAAGGAAATGCTTCTCTGCACTAAATGTGCATCATGTTATGGCATCATTTTGTCTGCATTTAAACACTATGACTCTGTGGCAACATTGCCACCATCAGACCAGACTGGAAAGTACAACATTGTAGGTATTAAAAGATATCAGGTCACTATCACCTTAAAAACATTCTTTCAACCTTTAAAAATTAACATTTCAGTCAGAACATTGTTAAAGTGGATCAATTCTGCTCATTTCCAGCTGCATTTTTTTCTTTAGAATATACTCTTTTAGAGTAGCTTTGCATGATTCGCAGTTCAAAATAATCCTTATTTATCTTATTCTGGACATTTGGTGTAGCCCCTCAGCCGTTTCAGCTCCTTTAAGGCAAGATTCTTCTGATTGGCTGCCCCTCGTAAACAGAAGTGGGTGGGGCTGCTGTCTGTCTGATATGACCATATTAGAAATATCTGCTCTTTATGACATCATACAGATCCAAGAGTAGAAAAAAAACAGTCTGAAACTAAGTGTTTAGATTAGTCTGAAGCCTGAGCTTTGGGCTCACAGGGATTCCTTCTACATACACTGTTTTTGTTATCTGAACCTTTGAGAAAGTTCAGTGTTATCATCTACCACTGAAACGGGAGATATATGACAGGAAATGATGAAAGTCATAATAGGTCAGCTTTAAAGACACATCAGGGAGCTGAGAACTTAACTGAAAATAAAGGGTGAGTTTCACAGGATGTGGTCTCTATGCAAATCAGGGTTAAGTATAGTTGGCAACACTGCAAAATATTCAATAGCGGGACAAAAGGTTTCAATGCAAATCTGTAGAAGAAGAAAGAAATCATCTGAATGTATCTATCAAACATGGTCATTATGCATTATAGCCCTATTCAAAGTGATATGTTATCACATACATACCATTATTGGATTATTTGTGAGACAAAGGGACACCAAGGGTACCAAAAATAGAGCTTTGCCCTCAGTGAATGCCTGCAGGAAGCATTTGTGACTGTGGCTGATACAGGCTGTTTGAAGCTATTCCCCATTCACAATCCAGTGCACTATATTTACCCTGGGCACTTTTATTTGAATGCCTGAATTCTGAATGTGAAATTATGGCGGTAGTGCAAGTATACAGTACTTTTTTCATTCTATTGAGGCAATATCTTGCATGGGTGCTACTTTTTGCTTACACAAAGACATTTGCTGCATTTTCCAGATGTTTACGAGGCTTACGAATGGTGGATGTACTCTGTGAGTCCACTGTGTGTGTGAGTGTGTGTGTGAGTCTGTGCAGGACTCAGATTACTACTGAAACTGCCTCAGATAGAAACCATTCCTATACTGTCAGGACACACTGTTATGTCTGGACAGCTGTTTTTCCCCCTTCAGATGCAGACAGAGAGAGTCTGAAAATATATGTGTGGAATCCAGTTTGGACAGATTTCAAAAACAGTTATTTGGAGTAAATTTTATTCTCTTGGTGTACTTTTTTTCAGTTCAAGACTTACGTGCAATTTTATCCTGAGATGTGGATTTAATCACACCTATGATGGTGATTGAGCTGACTTGGAGACTACCCCAACACCATTACCTGCCAAACTCCAAACATTATGGAAAATAAACATTTTTTTTATTGGCAATGTCTGAACTGATTGCAATGTAACCTAAAAAATTAGACCTTCACCGACTTTCTTGGTTACCTCTAACAGTCTATGGTCTCATTTCTTATGTGATGTGATGTGCACATTGCTCAAGAATTGTCTGGCTGGCAGTGGTTCCTGGAGGTTTCTGGCTCTCGCTGGCTGAAATCGGTTGCAAAGAAACTGCTGTACTCAAAACCTCATAGTGATTGCTTTGGTTGCTTTGGTTGCTAGCAGGTTTTCACAGTTGTCTGTAGTTTTTCTTGTTTGTCTGCAAACACTCCCTAACTACTAGCCGAGTGGTAGTAAAACTTGATAAACTGCAACACAAACTGGAATGAAGAAGGTTTGCCTTCAAAGTAAAAGTTGTGCCTCAGCGCTATAGCCAACGTGTTTCAAAGGGTGCAACTTTTACTTTGAATGCAAACGGCCTCCGTCCATCAGTGACTAGGACATTAGCAGTAATTTTCCCAGCAATTGCCATCAACCTCCAGGAATGACTTGTAATCGGTTGGAGAATACTCCTTTTTTCCTCACGACCAGTGGTTGCCAAATGGTTGTGGACCAGTTTCTAGTCCTGTGTCACTGGGGCCTTATTCACTTGATCCTACGTTGTCACATGTCCAAAATGGAGAAAAAATTAACACCAAGTAGGCACATGTCTGCAAAACCTCAATATCACGGATTCGGGACAAATTTTCCTTAAAAATCCAAAGGACGTGATTCTCGTGCTCGTTACCGGGTGTCTCATTGTCTATCTTCTATTCTCAGCATCAACAGTGAGCAGGGCTAGCTAATGTTAGCTTAGATATGGAGTCCACTAATCACTAATGTCACCAAACACAACTTAGAGCCCAACACAAACTCCAAATAAGGACAAAAAAGTAGCATGAATGTGGATAAAGTCAGCTAACCCAGATCCAAACCCAGGGCTGATCTGGCTTCTTAACATCAACCCGTATAAGGTTTGATTAACGTCTTCGTCTGTTTGCAACACCCAAATGGAAAAACTTTAAACAGGAAAACTGTTGGGCCAAAATTAATGCACAAGATTAAGTCTCAAAGGTAAAATCTAGTTTCTCAAAATGTGTCTATTCAGTGCATGGCTAAAAGAAATCCCAACCCTAACCTGAAAAGCTCACATCTCCACTTTATCGATGTTCATGGTGCTTTCTCTGTCAATCAAGGCCATCATTCAGGGTTGTTACAGCTAACATGATCTTTGAAAACTGCTTTAAGTTTTAAACTGCCATATATCTCCATATACATATAACTCAATAAAGGCACTACTTGATCTTTTTGTGAAATCCATGCTTTGGTGGATGTTAAGCTCTTATCATCCACCAGCAAACCACTTAAGTTTAGGCTGCTCTTTAGCCATGTGCTAAGCAAGAAACTGGTCTTGCCTTCCAAATTAACTCTTAAGTCTCATATATTTAGACACTACAGTTTTTCTGTTAAGTTTTGCCTTTTGGGTGTTCCAAACACAGGAAACTGGGATAGACATTAACCAGACCCTAACTCTGCATGAATCACCATCTAGGGTTATGTCTTTCAGTTAACACCCACCCCTTTTTTACCTGTTTGGAACAACCTAATGAAAAAGGTTTTAACAGAAAATCTTTAGCATGTGGCTAAAACCCAGAACCCAGCTGTAACCCTAGGTGGGTCGGTGGTGACCTGGTGGATGTCAAATGGACATTTTACACTGTACCTGAGAGCTGTTGGAGAAGGAAAAAACAAATATCTAAAAGGCAGTCGGGAGCTGAAAAAGGCTTACCTGTGGAAATCTTTCAAAGGACCATTCAGAGCAATCCATCCAGTAAGTGTAAATTTATATAATAAAGAAAAAAAAGTTGGTTTTGGAGAAGGGAAGCAATTTCATGGCTACCTTGGTCCTGGATGACATTAGTTGTGACTGAAGTTGTTGCTGTTGCATCATCAGAGAGCGGTGGGCAATGAGCCGGGCCTTGCTGGGCCGGGGTAAATGTTCCATTATGATTCAATTACCTCGAGTGGCCAACGGTGAGTTAGCCACAGTATGTGAGCTGTGAGTCTTGCCAGTCAGGTGTGGAGGTCGGACAAGGAGGAGGACGTTTTGTCCATCAGCTCTCCATCTCCAAGGACATTCAGGCCCTTACACAGAACAAGACCTTGAGGAAAGGGGACAGGAGGGGGGTGAAGTAATCAGTATCTGTGACTACCTATTAAATACCAGACATCAACCCTGTTTATTTTTTATAAGAGGACACTTAAAAGTCAAGTTTATTCATCCAGACCTCCAGCTTGTAGTGCAGACTCTAGGTTATTGCTGTTTTTGACATTTTAAACATTTGAGATAACAATCAAAGGGTCTGTTTAGTAGCTCTTCTGGAGTTTCTGATAGTCACATGACTGTAATCATAACACAGGCTTCCCAGTAGAGTGTACTTCTTCCAGTGTAAACTTTTCATCCATGCTGCATTAAAATCTGCTGATGAAGACCATGTGATATGACTGAAACGGTATCTGCTAAACTGTGATCAGACAATTTTCTCAGCTCTGGTTTTCAAGGTCAGTGAATTCATATCCACTGTATTTCATCTAGAAACAGGATATTGTAAAATATGCAGTGCTTTCCACACAATATGTTTTTATTTAGACTTTTTCTTGCTCTTAAAACAACTCTCTTCAGGTTTGTCCAATTTGTTCTTTTATTAGCAATGCCAGTCACATGGCTTACAGATGTGAGGATTAGTTGGACCACCACTTTGGTCCATACTGAACTGCCACTGGATGCTTCTCGTGCTGAGTTTTTATCTAGCACCACCATCAGGTCCATATAATAATGCTATTTCCATCATTGGTTAGATTAGCATGCTAATGGACCCAGCTTGGGTTGGTCTGGCCATAGTGGTGAGAGGAAACTGACAGTGATTGGTCACTTACTGTTCCTTTGGCAGAACATACACATATGCTGCAGCAATGCAGCATATGTGCAGCATAGGAACCTCTGGACAGTTAAAACACGGTTAATGGTTAGCAGTGCTGCCTCATAACAAGAAGGTTCTGGGTTTGAATCTGCTGGTCATGAGGAGTTTGTCTAGGTGTTGATGAGTGTCCTTTCACTTTTCAACCAAACTTACGCACAAAGCATGTCTTCTCGATGATGTCAGGAGACTTTTCCTCAACATTTCTTTAGATTTCTTGAGTGTTTGCAACAAGTTTTTACTATAGGCCTCCAAGGCAGGTGAGTAATTGTTATTAGGAACAGCTTGAGAAGGGTTGCATGTATGTGACCATCATGTATTTACCTTTAACATCCGCCTTGCTACCAGTAACCTATGTAGGGCTGGGGTTAGGTTCACACATACCCCATTATATGGAATTTTCACCTATTTTGCATATGCAGATTGTAAAGCCTAAATTTCTGTAAGAGAATTGATTTGAAAGGTAAGATCTTCCAATTTCTGAAACTATGCTTGTTGAGCATGTGGCTAACCCAGCCCAACCCTAATCCTACCCCTAAGTGGTTAACTGGTGACAAGGTAGATGTTAACCTCCTAACATTTAATCCTAGGTGGGTCATTGGCAACCAATCTAGGTTTAAGTTAGGTTTGGGTTCAATTAATGCTCTCCCCTGTTCTTAGATTTTTTGCCTATCTGGAACACCCAAATGGAAAAGCTTTTAACACAAAACCTATAATGACAAAATCAACGTATGATACCTAATTTGAAAGAAAATAATCTAATAGTTTCTGGAAATCTGTCTATTTAGCATATATCTAAACAAACCCCAGCCCTAACCCTACCTCTGTCTACAGGTTGCCTGTAACCTGGTGGATGATAAGAGGGTAATCTATCCCCCACAAGTCCCCTGAGATTATTGGAAGTGCGATACTAAATTGGTGAAGTATCTTTTTAAGTGGGTAATTAAAGTGATCCAGAAACAGGCTTTCTTCTTTAACTGAAATCAGGGGTGAGGGAGATAGGAAAATTGAACTAATGAGTGGGAAAGACGGAGGAGGAGTGAGGAGACAATGCTCAGTGTTCCTGCAAGAATCCAAATGCACCGCACAGCTTTTTTCACATTTGCTGTTTAGTGCAGCTTGGTGTATTTTGTCTGTGTGTGGTTCTGTCAGCTTTGTCCCTCAAAGAGCTCTTTCTCCCCCCCCACACTTTTCTTTTCCTAGAGAGGGAGAAAGAAAGACACAGAGAGAGAGAAAGAGATAGAGAGGGAGGAGGAGGAGGAGGAAGAGGAGGAGGGAGGCTGGAGCCAGCAGTCTGGAACAAGCATGACAGAATTTGAATTATAGAAGCAGCACAGCAAAGAGGAGAGGGAGCAGGGGAGGGAGGGATTGGGGGGTGGTGGTGGTGGTGGTGGTGGTGTTTCCAATGTGTGTCTGTTTCTGTGTGGCAGGGAAACGGAGAGAAAGACGGAGAATCGTTTCAGCGGCGGAGGCTGTTATTTTCAAGGCATTGCCGAGAAGCCGGTTCATAGCAAATTTATTATTTAGATGGGGCTTCTTCTTCTTCACTCTGCCATAATACAGAGTAAAACATGAGACCTAAACGTGTTCAGTAAAATAAACTGCAGTTTATAACAATACTGAAAAGAATCCTGAATATTGACCATGTAAACTTCTATCATTTTATCATGCCAACATCTGGCAAAGGGCTTAGTATCTTTACATTTCAATATTGAATGCAATGGAGAGCTTAAGGTTAGAGCCAATCCAAGAGAGACAGTCCACTTCCTCTTAACACCATTATACAGAAAATTTCTGCAATTTAGTCGAGTGTGCTGCAGGGGGCGCTTGTGACATTAGTCCTCAGTAAATAAACTAATAAAGTAATTATTACACACGCAAACACATTTTATTTTAGTTTTCACAAGTCAGTTTGCAGCATCAATAGTGTGTTCAAACTGAAATAAAATAACAATTCTGTTCTTTAGTTTTTCTTACAGGGAAGCCAATTTTGACCATAAAATGTTAGCATCCTAATAATTCATACTGATAGGTCAGTAAAGGACACACTCCGTTAATGGTGCCCTTTTCCAGACGTTAACAAGATGTTACCAGTGTAGTTAAACCACAAGGGAAACTTCCATGTGTGTAAAAAGGGGATTCTAAAGAAAAAGCTATTCACTCGTCGCACATCGCTTTGTAGCTGACGGTCGGTTGCTAGCGGATAATTCAGGGTCTGGTTGCCTAGGGTCCAGGTGGAATGATTGGACAGCAGACATCTTTAATGACTTTAAAAAACAAGAATTGGGTGCACAAGTTTGAATTTATTTTGGATTTTCTCTAATCCAAACAGTGTCAAGAGTATACACACAGGCTCAAAAATATACACACACCCCCAGTAATATTTGATTAAATGTCCCTTAGCAAGTTGCACCTTGACCAAATGGATGCTGGATATTTGATCACTCTTCTTGGCAGAATTGGTAGATTTCATTTAAATTCATTGGTTTCCTGGCACAAACAGCTTTTAAGAGTAGTCCACAAATTTTCAATAGGGTTGAGGTCGGGGATTTGGGAAGGCTATTCCAGAAGCTTAATGTTAGCCTGCTTTATCCATTCCAAAACCAGTTCTGATGTGTTTGAGATCATTGTCCTGTTGGAACACCCAACTGTGTCCAAGTTTCAACCATCTAGCTGTTGATTTGAGGTGAAGTTAAAGAATTTGGAGGCAGTCCTGATCCTTCATTATTCCATCCACTTTGTGTAATGTACCAGCAGCAAAACAGCCCCAGAGCATGATGCTACCACCACCATGCTTGACAGTTGGTGCAGTGTTCTTAGGTTTAAAATCCTTACCTTTACTCCTCCAAACATACCTCTTGTCATTGTGGCTCAATCTTTGTCTCATCTGACCAACAAACCTCTCTCTAGAAGGTATTTGGCTTGTCCATGTAGGCAGCTGCAAATTTCAGCCGAGCTTGAAGGTGTCGATTTTGGAGCAGTGGCTTCCTTCTTGGTCAGCACCTTCTCAGTCCATGGAGATGTAAAACTGGCTTCACTGTGGACAGTGACGCTGATGTTCCAGCAGTTTCCAGTTCATGGCAGGCTTGAGCCTTGGTGGTTCCTGTGTTGTTCCTGAACATCCTAACCAATTCCCTCTGATCTGAGGGTGACAGTTTGGGTCTTCTTCCAGACCTCGGCAAAGTGGTGACACATCTGGATGATTTATACTTACATACAATTGTTTGAACTGATGATCTTGGAATCTGCAGTTGTTTAGAAAAGGCTCCAAGAGACCTTCCCAACTTGGGTAAATCTACAGTTTTCCTTCTTAGATCTTCACTGAGTTCCTTGGACTTTCCCATTGTTCTGAGTATTGATCAGTCCAGTGAGTGCTGTCAAACAAACCTTTTTATGCTGCAAAGAGAAACTACCAGTTGTAGTTGATCATGAACACTAACGAGAAGTTTATAGACCTTGGCCTTGTCAAGTTAGAAGACATTGTAGAAGCTTCAGCACCATTTATTAAAAAAATTTAAGTGTGTATGACACTATGTGGATTAGAGAAAATACAAAATAAGTTCAAACTTGTGCACTCAATTCTTGTGTTTTAAAGTCAATAAAGATGTATGCTGTACAATCATTCCTCCTGGAAAAAGAACAGTTCAAAGAAATCATTAAAAGCCCAAGAGTGTAAGTAAACTTCTGTATTTATCACGCTATCATATGTCAGTCAATGGTATCCTTCGATCTCCTTGACAATCACTTCAATTTTGTTGTATTTGATAAAAAGATGATAAAAAAATTCTTGAACACAAACATCTTTCTTTTGCTAGAAAGTCCAACAAGGACATCTAGGCAACACTGAAAAAATACATCTAGTAGATGGTGAACTTGCATCTCAGACATCGGCACAACTTTCCTTTTTCAACTTTTTTTAACCAAGACATCAAGAAAAAAGTGTCAGCCGATTGTTACTGAACATTAAAATGTTTGTTTGGCATTGTTGAAACATCAACATTGTCTTCACAGTCAAAACTGGTCGCAGTATGACGGCAAAAACTATATTGTAGACAGACAGATACAGTTTCCACAGACGAGGTCCAGTCAGGCCATCTCTTACAAAGCAGGAAATATCAATAATATTGCAATACAGAAAGCAAATGCATGCATCTTCTTTTGTTACAAAGATATTTCATTCTCAAAAAAAGTTGGTGAAACAGTTGTGATTATGATTCTGTTCTGGATTATTGTGAGTGTATTTATGCTCCTCAGTTGTTTAATCTTTTAGTTTAATTCCTTTCCTAGTGCCTCCAAGTTTAGTTATCCATGCTAGTTCCTTGTCTATTAATTCCCTTCGTGTCTAGCCTGTCTCCATGTTCTGTCTTCAGTCTTGTCTTCATGTGTGTTCACTTCCTTGTCTTGTCTAGTTAATGCATTTGTAGTCCTGGTCCCTGTGTTTCCCTTCCTGTAGTCTCTCTCTGTTTGGTCTCCCCAGTCTGTCATGTCTCCATGTTTGTTTATTCCCCAGTCCCAGTGTCAAGTTCACAAGTCTCAGTGTGAGTGTTATGTTTCCTGTTTTGCTTTGATAGTCCCTCGTCTCCTGTGCATTATGTTCAGTTTTGCTTCCTCTGTCTCGTTACTCCCTGATTTAGCTCACCTGTGTTCCCTGGTGTTCTCCCTCTCCCTGATTACCTCATGTTTGTATTTAAACCCTCACTTCTCCTTTGTTCCTTGTTGCATTGTCGTTGTTTTTCCCCGCTAGCTGTGTGCTCTGTGTTTCCTGGTTTTGTTCTGTGACCATTTACTGATGCGTGTGCTGCCATACCAGAGTTTTGTTTTGTATTTTGAGTTACATTAACCTTAGTAATAAAGCTCTTTCTAATTTCACATTTGTCTCTGGAGTCCTGCACTTTGGGTCCAACTTCCTGTTTCCACACAGCCAGCCGTGACACACAACTTTCAGTTTGGAACCATTTTTTTCAACCAAGACTAGACACTGATAAGACAGTCAGCTGATGGTTATTCATTGTCTAAAAATGTTTGCTGGGTATCAACAGAGTGCATCTAACACTGGTAGTCCTGGAGCTCCACCTTCCATCAGAGGTTAAACTCAGCAGATCCACTCAGTAAGTACTGAAAATGAAGTGTTGCAGTGTGGGGAGACTTATTTCAGGCGCCCCTGGTCCCAGAAGTAAAAGGACAATTTACCAGCTGGAGGTCCTGATGTTGATCTAAGGTCAACTTGAAACTCCCCAGGTTCAATCATCAGTCCAAACTGTATTACAAAATCTTTTTTTTTTTTTTTTCATATAGTCAAGCTTTTCAGGGAAGTTAAGTATGACTCCCAGAATTATTTTCATTAAGAAAAATCCAATCATCGAGTTAGAGAATTTATAATAATTTGTTTCAACAACCAAGTGATTCTGCCTCTTACTGGTTTCTCCCTCCACAGAGCTCCACGGAGCTCACTGGTACTGCAGTATTTAGTGCTCCCTTTTTTTTTCTCTCACAAAATGTAGGAGAAAACACGATATCTCAGAGACAAAGTGGGAATAATTAAAACTGGTTATCAAATGATGGTTTAGCCTCTGGGGACAGCTGCCAGTGTCTTGGTAGGCAGAGGATGTACTCTTCTCCACAGAGACTGTTTGCCTGCATCAAAACAAAGCCTGCTCAAATGTAACTGGTGAAAATGGAAACTAGAAAGGTCTTTCAAAAAAGAATCAGATGGATTAGGACGGGTGGAGCTTCAGTGTTTAACCCTTCATGGTTTACCACTATTACTGAACAGTTTAAACAGGAAAGGTCTGTTTAAACTGGCTTGCTGTGTGTTTAATTATACTAACAGACCACAGGGTTCTAAGACTGTTTAGATGTTACTCAAGACTAATTAGAAGGTATCTGCACCTGTCTGGTGCACCCATACAGTCTAAGGATACAGTTTACTAACCAAGCATTCTCTGGTAACTCAGCACTTCACCCTTTCATCCAAATATGCTCATTTGTGACTGTAAAAAATTTATTTACATGGCCCAGAAAACACTTACCATAACCCATGTTAAGTCCACCTAATGACTTTTGGGCCACTTCTGGCTCACACAGCATTTGCCAGTGGTGTAACTGAGTGTCTGGGTGGAGTTTTATTTCAACATTGCATGTTACTTGAACACACATTGTTATTTCTGCAACTGGTTTTGAATAACATCTCTCAAACAATATCAAAATAATGATGTTGCGATGTAATGTGGGATCCCACAAGTGGCTGTTCTGAACTGCAGAGATGGAACCAATCTGATGTGACTAATGCTGCTTTCCAGATTAAGTCGGAATTTCTGAGCTCCCAGTCAGAATTTTCATCTGGAAAACCCCCTCAACTTAGATTTCCAACTCAGAAAGTCGGAGCAACCCCACCAACCCTGAGTTAGTAATCCAACATGGCGGCACTGAACATAAACAGTAGTAAAACTGTAAAACTTGTAATCTGTGCTGCCACTGTTGTGTATTTGAGTCTCGTTAAATAAGCCATTCACAGAGCACTGAACAGGCTCTATCCATGAATGTGCTGCAAGGATATTTTTAAGCACAAAAAAAGTTTTGGTCTGTTTTGCTAGTGATGCATGAATTTCTCTACTTTGCTAAGAAGCAAAAAGAAATAAAAAAAAATCCTCTTTTTCCTTGCTTTTCCAACTTTACCACAGAAACGCAGTCAACTTGGGAGTGACGTCATTCCTGAGTTCTGACATCCGACTTCTGAGGTATCTGGAACGCAGCATAAGAAAGAGCAACGTTTACAGATGGGGTAACACATTTGTGTTTTGGTTTTCACACTTTGCATGTCATTTTATTAAATAGCTGTAAGTAGCACTGGATAATGTTAGCTGCCTTTTTTAAAATTTGTTTTTAATTTTCCCGGTACTGTTGGAAATTTTTGAACATTTGTAATGCTATGAACTAATTCAGGCTGTAAAAACTATATTTAACACCAGTAGTAGCTGATAATATCCATTAGCTAACTATGGTAGCTTATGTATTTTTTTTTTAAAAAAGTTAAAAATATAACTTGACTCTAAAAACCTAACGTGGAGGTTCAAATGCTAATGTTGACATTTCAAAAAGTGAAGTACAAAAACTACAGTGGCTATGTCAGTGATTTATATACACTTTGTGATTTTAACATGGGTGTCTATGGGAAGGGACTCATTTTTGGAGCCAGCCTCAAGTGGACATTAGAGGAACTGCAGTTTTTGGTACTTCAGCACTGGCTTCATCTTTTGTTTCTTTGCATAGGAAAATGTGCAGGTTTAGGATGCAAGTCATGATAAAGGCTTTGAATGTTGATTAGCTTTACTTTGTAAGACACCAGCTTTGCTACAGACACATCTGTACCACCCCTGTATGTTTTATCATCTTTGCCCTGACAGAGACGGATGAGGAGCGAAGCAGCGAGGTAAACAACTGAACTCTCTCCCTCCCCATCTTCCCGCTCGGTTGTTTGACTCTCCCTCAGTCTCACACTATCTATTCACAGTCAATCCCAGTCAGCGCAGCAAGACGGAGCCTGCAGTTGTTTCGCCGTGGTTATTTGCTGGTATACAATCAGCGGCAGTAACACCCTTTACCCTAACACACACACACACACACCCGTCAGACTGCTGTGATTCCACCAGTTCCATAATTCCAAAGCTATTTCCTCACAGAGGACTTTCACACAGGCGGAGAGAGAGGGAGGGAAGGTGCTATAGGTGTGCGTGGTGTGCCGGAGGAAAATTCCAGAGAAAGGAGACAAAAAGGGAAAGAGAGAGGGACAGATATCATTGTAATGACTGCATGCAAGTCGATACTCTTGCATACTGAATATTCCCCCA
>VUQS01075037.1:24157-44487 GCA_015108495.1 Heterochromis multidens
ACTCACTTCACTGTGGACAGTGACAGTGGTGTTCCAGCAGTTTCCAGTTCATGGCAGGCTTGAGTCTTGGTGGTTCCTGGGTTGTTCCTGAACATACTAACCAATTTCCTCTCATTTGAGGGTGACAGTTTGGGTCTTCTTCCAGACCTCGGCAAAGTGGTGACACATCTGGATGATTTATACTTACATACAATTGTTTGAACTGATGATCTTGGAATCTGCAGTTGTTTAGAAATGGCTCCAAGAGACCTTCCCAACTTGTGTAAATCTACAGTTTTCCTTCTTAGATCTTCACTGAGTTCCCTGGACTTTCCCATTGTTGTGAGTATTGGTCAATCCAATGAGGGCTGTCAAACAAATCCTTTTTCATGCCGACAAAGAGAAACTACCAGTTGTAGTCAATCATGATCACTAACGAGAATTTAATAGGCCTTAACCTTGTCAAGTTAAAAGACATTGTAGAAACTTCATCACCACTTATTAAAAGATTTGAGTGTAAATCCAAATTAAATTTAAACTTGTGCACCCAAATCTTGTTTTTAAAGTCATTAAAGATGTTTGCATTCTTTTTAAAGGCCACGAGGGGGCGAGACCTGTTGTTGAAAAAAATACTTTTGGTCCAACAGAAGTTTATGGGAAACTGGATTGACCTCTGTTCTGATGAGTTTATGGGCTCAGTCACTATTTTTGAGTCACATTAAGTCTATTTTATAAACACTGATTATTTTAAGTTTGAGAAAGAAGGATTATCCAGGGCTGGCTAATGACTAGTGATTACCAAGTGTGGTTTCAAAGTCAGATCCACCCCTCGCTCCTCACATCCATTTTCATAAAACCAAGATGGCGATGGTGAAAACGCTCATCTCGAGACTTCAAAACAGGACTTCAGAAACCATTGTGTGATGTCACTGTAGTTACATCCATCTTTAATACAGTCTATGTTGTGTCCAAAGACGAACAATAGATAACACCAACAGTAAACTATATAGTAGTCTGGGAGGCTGCAGGGGAAGCCAGGGTGACTTCTGAGCAACTAAAAGCATCTCTCATACTGGCTAATGTTCGTGTCTATGAGTCCACCATGCGGGATAACTGCATAATAAAGGGCTGCATGGCAGTATTACAAGAAGAAAGCCACTGCTGTCCAAAAAGAAGACTGCTGCCCATCTGCAGTTTGCTAAATATGATGCGGACAAGCCAGAAGTCTTTGAACAGTATTTTGCAGAGGGATGAGATTGATTTTGAGAAATGAAAATACTTCATTCCAGCGCAAGAGCCTTATCCAGTCAGTGAAACATGGTGGTGTTAGTGTCACGGTTTGGACCTGTTTCAGGCCACCATCAATGATGAAACCAATTCTGAATTACACCAACAAATTTTAAAGGACCCTGTCAGGACATCTTTCTGTGCCCTGAATCTCAAAACAAAGTGGGTCGTGCAGCAAGAAACAGCTCACAGATGAGCCTGTTTATATCAAATGATGGCCCTTAATTTCTCCAAGCTGATGTGCAGGACTGATCAGCAGTAACCAGAAATGTCTGATTGGCGTTACTGATGCACAATGAGGTCACAGGAGATGCTGAAAGCAAAGGTTCACATACTTTTTCCCCGTCACAGGTAATATTGTATAATTTTCTTCAAAAAAATTAATTTCTCTTCTGTTAAGTATAAGATTTTTGTATAATTTAATTGTATTATCTAAACAGCTGTCAAACATTCAAGCACCACTGTGTATTACTTTCATCATACTGCATGAAATTTAAGGTGGTTATTAAATACGCCAACAACAGAAACGTTTTAATGATGGCTTCTGGACACTAGCAGCTCACGCTGTGGCTCATTGGTTTTTTAGGGTGCATTAATGCAACATTAGGCTTTTGTTTAAGAGCAAGAGCTCGAGTATTAATGTTTTGTGTGTTTGTGCGAGTGACAAATCATTACTGCAGCTTCTCGGCAGCAATGATCCTTCAAGAGGTGGCGTGGGGCTAATTCAGACAAACATCTGTAATCTGCAAAGGGAGGATTACACTTGATAACCCTGATGATTGCACATCTCCCGCCCATCTTTCCTCTCAGTCCACATTTGCTCCAAATCTCAGCTCAGAGACGATGCTGAAGCTCATTCCAGAGTAAATCCCCCGCCAGTCACTGTTTGCAGTATTTTCAATAAGCACCGGCTGCAGGCCCATTAGCTGTTAAGTACCACAATATCAGCCAGCAACAACAATATGCTCTGTGGACTCTGCTATACTACTTCTACATTACGTCTTCAATAGAAAACCCAAGGAAAAATCACAAATTTAATTCTGGTAATCCACAAGTTATTTGAAAGTGACTCAGCCTCTTAAAAAGAAGTGTCACTTGCTGTGACGCATGACAAAACAAAGCAGTCATCAATATACTGAAATGAATGGCATCTCAAAGTCTAAAAAACTCCTAGGAGAAGGACACAGTGCTTGACTTCCTGCTTAGTATTTACAGTATGGACAGTGAATTACTTTGACACTGATACTGATTAATTTAGATACTGATGATTATATACTGTACTAGCTGTACTGTACTGGCTACTTTGTTAGGTACACCTGGTCACCTACTTATTAACACAAATCTATCTAATCAACCAATCACATGGCAGCAACTCAATGCATTTAGGCCCGTAGCCATGGTCAAGAAGACCCTGCTGAAGTTTAAACTGAGCATCTGAATGGAAAAGAAAGGTGGTTTAAATCACTTTGATTGTGCCAGACAGGCTGGTCTGAGTATTTCAGAAAATGCTGATCTACTGGGATTTTTCCACTCAACCATCGCTAGGATTGCTTTGGGCTGATAGGAAGGTAACAGTAACACAAATAACCACTTGCTACAACCAAGATATGCAGAATAGCATCTCTGAATTCACAACACATCAAACCTTGAAGCAGACTGGCTACAGCAACAGAAGACCACAGTGTGCGCCACTCCTGTCAGCTAAGAACAGGAAACTGAGGCTATACAGTTCACACAGGTTCACCAAAATTGGATAATAAAAGATCGTAAAAATGTTGTCTGGTGTGATGAGTATTGATTTCTGTGGCAGCATTCAGATGTTAGGGTGAGAATTTGGTGTAAACTACATAAAAGCATGGATCCATCCTGCCTTCAATGGTACAGGCTGGTGGTGGTGTAATGGTGTGGGGGATATTTTCTTGGCACATTTTGGGCCCCTTAGTACCAACTGAGCAACATTTAAAACACGACAGCCTACCTGAGTATTGTTGCTGACCATGTCCATCCCTTTATGATCATAGTGTACACATCAATGGGTGGCTGTGGCTCAGGTGATACAGCAGGTCGTCTACCAATTGGTTCGATCCCTGGCTCCTACAGTCCATATGCCAAAGTATCCTTGGACAAGATACTGAACCCCGAGTTTCCCCTAATGCATCCATCAGAGTGTGAGTGTGTGTGAATGTTAGAAAGCACGTAGGCATAGATGAAAGTGTTGCATGAATGTGTGTGTGATTGGGTGAATGAGTCTTAGACAGCAGTAGAAAGCACTTTGAGTGCTCAACTGAGTAGAAAGACACTATATAAGTACCAGTCCATCTTCTGATGGCTGCTTTCAGCTGGATACACACCATGTCACAAAGTTCAAATCATATCAAACCAGTTTTTTAGACATGACAATGAGTTCACTTTACTCAAACAGCAAATAGATCAAATCCAATAGAGCACCTTTGGGATGTGGTGGAATGGACGATTCACATCATGGATGTTTGGCTGAAAAATCTACAGCAGCTGTGTGATGATATCATGTGAATATGACTAAAATCTCTGAGCAATGTTTCCAATACCTTGTTAAATCTCTGCCATGAGGAGTTTATGCAGTTCTGAAGCCAAAAGGGGGTTCAACCTGGTACTAGCAAGGTGTACCTAATAAAGTGTCCAGGAGTCAGCTTAATTAAGCTGTAAATACTGATGTTTTGGCAAAGTGTCAGATAAACTGACAGGCATGATGATATGACACAGGCATGGAAAATCACAAAAAATTAATCTGATGCTAAAAACAGTGTGCCGTAAAGCACTGCATTAATGTGTCAAACTATTTGTTATCCATGATTTGAGTCATTAGGTTTACAAAAATAAAATAATCAAAAATGTCTGTTTTAATTTCCCAGAGCCCAAGATTACATATTTTTAAACCCAGAAAGCCAAGAATATTCAAACAGAGGGCTCAGAGGCTAAAAAACAGAATTTTTGATACCTAATAATTGAATTAAATAATAAAATGATTATCAAAACAGTTGTGACTTGTCAGCTCTCAAAAAATAATTTGCTGCTTAAGCTCTAAAAATACAACGCTTGTTAATCACAGCCTTCACAACATTATTAGTTCAGACAACACAAACGGGAAGAATAATAAGATGAGATCAAATAATCACATTATCATTTGGCTGAAAGTCAATAATCAGCTTTACTTGATGTTCATCAGGCTTTCTACAAGCCTTATCTCCTGTTTTTCCTCAGTAAAAGTCTGATGTAAAATTCATCTGCATTTTCAGGTCATTACAGACACTGCTCCATCAGCCCTGCTTTAGCCTCTTTTCACTGGCTCCCAGTATAGATTAGAATTAATTTCAGAATTACTTTATTGATTACTTTTAGTGCTCTTCATGGCCTCTTCTATTTCCAGCTAAAGAAGAAATTGATGGGGATAGACTCCAAGCACCTCCCTAAAGAAATAAGCTATTCTGTTTGTATGTTTTTATGAAAATATCTTTAAACTTAAACCACTGTTATTATCAAATGATTTTGATGTTATTTTGTTGAACTGTTTGAAACACACTGGAGCAAGATTGTATAAAAATGCCTTGTAACTAATTGCTTTATCTCAAACACTACAGAAGCTGTTGGGAGAGGACTAGAAAACCCAGTTTTATATACATACGTGAGAAATGGCACGTCATTAAAACTGCAAATTCAAGAGCTCCCAAGAATTGGCTATATGATGAATCACCACTGTGAATCATCACTTGGTGGACAATTTATAGTGTTTGAGAAAGATGCAGATAATTCTTTAAATACCAGCAGAGACTGACCAGAAAGTGCAAAGTGGTTAAAATGAACAGGAGCTGAAACACTCACAGACACTGCTGTTTAATTACTAAACACGCATGATCGGAAATAAAAAGACAAACACAATGGAGTACCGTGTAAACATAATAAAACAGTTAGGCACACATTTCTTCTCCATGTGTGTTTGTGCATGAGTCGTGTGATTGTTTACGTTGTCGTGTGTGTGTGTTTACCCTCTAGTCCCATAGTAGAGAACAGTGAGTGTGTGCTATTCTCAAAAAATTGTTCAGCCACACCAATGCATCAACGGAGCCCCCAGCGGTGACTAGCTTCACAAATCAGCCTTGTGTGTGTGAGTGTGCCTTTGTTGTACTGTATGTGTTGTCCTGGTTTGGTTCAGCAGTGGGTCACTTGCTGGTCATCCATCTGCATGTCATCAGCTAAATGTCACTGCTACCGCACACTTGCAAACATATATGCCCACTGTTTTCTGCTAAAATTGAATTGTAATCTATAATTGCTGTGGCCGTTTATCCTCATTGCTGAACAAGTCGTCTCTTCCATTCGTCCTCTCCTTCCTTTCCCTGTTTTTGCTTTCATCCATTCTTCCACTTCCATCTTTCCGCTTCACTTTGCTCTTTTGTCCTCCCTCCCTGCTTTGCCATTACCTCATCCAGTCAACCTCTACCTGCTCCTCTGTGCCTTCATCAGCTCCTGTCTATCTCTACCTCTCTTCTTCCATTTTATCAGTCCCTTCATCCCTCCCATGCCTCTCTTTTCTTGCCCCATTTGTTCCACCCTTTCCTCATCCCTCCATTATCCTCTTTACCCCTACATCCTTGTCTGTCCCCATCTCCCTGTATTAGATATTCCCCTTCACTCCCTCTTCCCTGCTTCCCATCTCTCTCTCCTCCTTTGGCTCACTCTCTCCGTCACCTGAGGTAGACAGTTCTGTCAGGAGTTGGCCTTATTTACCGCCTCTCTTCGCTCCTGTTTACATTATCGATCGGCAGGGTTGCTTTAGTTCCACCATACATCAACAACCCCCCACACCTCGCACTCCCCACCCCAGTGTTACGGCTGCTGGCTCACATTACCCTGAAACACAGAGAGAATGGAGGAGATGGTGGGGAGAGAGGAGGTGGGGGGGACTCAGTGTGGAGATGGAAAGCTAGCGGAGCATGTTAGGATATGCGAGGGATTTATGTTGGAAGGAAAGAGTGTGGTGGATAGTGCGTTATGAAGCGTATGTGAGTGCATGTGTGAGAAGCAGTGTTAAAAAGACAAATTGGATATGTCTTCTGAAAGTGTGTGTGACTGACAGTAAGAGAGTGTGTGTATTTAACATTCAGAAACCATACACAATCGCCTTCTGTGAGTGCATTTGGTTTCGCTAACAGATGAGGGATTTTGAATCCTCTTTTCGTTAATTTAAAAGAGGCACATCTGAGCAATACAAAAGAATGTGGACAATAAAACATTGCATCCATTCAAAAATGAACATTAACATGATGCTGTAACAGTCCCCTGGGAAGTAGCTGTGCTCAGGAGTCATGTCATGTTGAAACACTATAAATTTGGTGTCTGAGTACCACTATACAGTCATGGGAAAAACTAAGTACACCCTTACTGCTTTCATACGAATTAAGAGGGTAAGCAGCAACCAGGGGCAGTTAATCAAATGCACTTGATTAATTGATCATCAGCAAGTGTGACTGTCTCCATAAAAGCAGAGGTTTTGGCAGTTTGTTTGTCTGGAGCATTCAGATATGCCAAGGAGTAAAGACATCAGCAATAATCTTTGAGAAGCAATTGTTGCAATATCAGAAGGGTTGTAAGATTGTTTCCACTCAATTTCAAGTCCATCATTCTACAGTGAGAAAGATTTTTCAGAAGTGGAAAACATTCAAGACAGTTGCCAATCTTCCCAGGAGTGGACATCCCAGTGAATTCACACCAAGGTCAGACCATGAAATGCTCAGAGAAATTGTAAAAAAAACCTCAAGAGCTACATCTGAGACTCTACAGGCCTCAGTCAGAATATCAAATGTTAAAGTCCACGACAGTACAATTAGAAAAAGACTGAACAAGCATGGCTTGGGGTTGCTGGAAAAAATCCTCTGCTCTCTAAAATGTACATGGCAGCACGACTTAGCTTTGCAAATTTGCATCTGAAGAAGACTTCTCAGGACCTCTGGAACAATGTCCTTTGGACAGACAAGACCAAAGTGGAGATGTTTGGCCATAATGCACAGCACCATGTTTGAAGAAAGCCAAACACAGCATATCAACACAAACACCTCATACCAACTGTGAAGCACGATGGTGGAGGGGTGGTAATTTGGGCTTATTTTGCAGCCACAAGACCTGAGCACCTTGCACACTTAACTCCTCGTTGCACCAAAGTATTGTAGAGTCAAATGTAAGGCCATCTGTCCATCAGTTAAATCTTGGCTGAAACTGGGTCATGCAACAGGACAATGATCTCAAGTGCAGCAGCAAATATACAACAGAATGACCAAGAAAGAAAATAATAAAGGTGTTGAAATGGACTAAAGTCGATGCTGTGGTGGAATATTAAGAGAGCTGTGTATAAACTAATGCCTGCAAACCTCAATGAACTGAAGCAACTTTGTAAAGAAGAGTGAGCCAAAATTCCTCCACAATGATGCGAGAGACTGATAAAGTCATACAGAAAAAGATTACTTTAAGTTGTTCCAGCTAAAGGTGGTTCTACAAGCTATCATAGGGTGTACTTAGTTTGTCACAGGACTGCATAGAGTCCCATGAAAACCTTCTTTTTCACATGACTGTAGCCCATTACTTAATCCTATTCATCCCTTGAGGGATTAATGGCCAATTTGAGGTCCCTCTGCCATTTCTTGGCAGCATGTTGGGGCTCATCTTTGCTAACTCATCCTTCACACGTCACGTTTGTGCTTCCAGAATTCCACGTTGTCCATCTTAACACACTCTTTGGGATGTAGTTTCTTCCTCTCCAGCTGCACTTGCTGATAAAGCTGCGTAATTAGGTTTTCTACACACTGAAGCGGCTCACCTGTTATTCAAACTGGTGCCATGAGTGTTATATATCAACACACGCCACTCGAGTATAGGAGGTGTTGATGTTGAGACCCATTTGCTTGACAAATATGTCAAGCTTGTCTGTCATTTCGCAAATGTTCTCGTAGCTGGTAGAAAAGATGATAGCAAAAACTCCAAGCTGCCTGAAAAAGGTCCACTGATTGCCTTTTACTTTATGTGCTGTGCTTTGGGGACCTGATCCAATCAATGGAGAGGAAAAAAGGAGAATATAACCTTGTCTCACCTTAAACCTAGAAGGAAATCAGAGGTGGTTTTAAGATTTTTAAAAAATACTAAGATGATAGAGATAAAACATAAAAAACAGCTCTATAACAACAGCAGTGTTCATATACTTTTGTGCAGAAGTGAAATGATCTGTATTATTGAACTACACTGCTAAATAAACAGTTATTTTCTTCTGTGAAGTGAGCAAAGCATGCATGGTAACAACAATAAGAAGAGCAGTCTGAGACTGCATACCTCTGCCAAGGCTGAAAAATCCCTCCACATCCTCCATATATAGAGTTCCTAGATCCAGAAGGATACATTTTTTGAGAACATCAAGATGTCTCCAAATTTTTCTTGCTCCAAAATGATATATATTTTAAGAAAATATGATGAGAAATATCCAATTTGCCCTCAGAATAGCAGAGAATCCTTCCAAAAATTCCTGGATCAGAATAAGTATCCAGACTGACTTCAAAAGTTAATTACTTCTAACGCTTAATTTATACTTCTGCGGTGAATCTATGAAGAGCCTATGCAAGTGGCCAACGCCATTGCCAAAATTTATATCTGTGCGAGCTGCGTCTACTGCATCGTGCCTTTACATTTCTAGGCAGGTGCACGTCAGGTCACATCGTAGGTTACGGTGTAGGGCTTCAGAAAGATTTGTGGTTACAATGTACCTGAAGCATCGATTTAACGCAGACGTATAAATTCACTGGTATTTGGTCCAGTACCCACCTGTGGTAAAAACCTTAATGTGAATCCATCCATAACTTTGTTTTAGATAACAGAAAAAAAACAATCACACAGCCACCTCAGTGTAGGTTCAAGTTACAGTCAAAACATAATCATGACGTACTGTATGCTCAGAAATATTCTGAAGGTAATGGCACATAAATGTTTTATGCACAGTTGCTACAGTAACAGTAAAGTCCAGATTTTATTCAGAATAATGACTAGATGCAATCAAATTACTCCCACCTCATCAGATAAGTTTTGCTTTTTGGTGTTTTTCAGTTTGGTTCTGTTGATTAATGAGGGAGAAACTTGCTGATTTTGCACAAACATTTTACCCATCTACCCAACATCAGCCATCACTGTAGTGGCTGCATACAGTGCAAGAAAATGCATATAACAGCCACATTTTATCATCTTGCTAGAGGTTAAATTTCTCTAAACTGTCATTACATGAACATGCACACATGCTGAGCGTGTAACACGTTAGTTTATGATATGTAAAGAAGAAATTTAACACTGCCTGCAGATGAATGTTAGGCATGCAATGTGAATTAATGGTAGTCATTACCCTGTGGCTATGCATTTCAGTGACGTTTTGTGTGTTTGCTTCGGTGGGTCTTTAAAGGTTACTCTCCCACACAGAGAGGGGAATCACAACCTACTGTTAAACAGATGTGCAGCTCTTTGATTTTAACCCAGCAGAGATTATTTACAAAGGCTCTGAGCAACAGCCTATATCAGACAGTAAAAAAAGCTATTCTGTGCAATAGTTGTAGCCAGTTGTCAAGTAATATACTGTACAGTCAGAATGCAGTTTCACTAGATATCTGGATCTCTCTCCTCTTATCCCTTCCCTCCTCCTCTTTCTTACGGAAATATCTGGGGAAACAGTTAATTAAATCTACAGCTAGTTTTTGATGTTTTCCTCACAAAGGAATTACTTTTGTTTAGCACAGGTAGTTGCACTGGTATTTCTGAATCTATTAGGTGTCTTTACACCATACGATGCTTCAGCTAAAGCTCCTCAAATGTCCACTTAAAGCTGGTTGAAAAAGCGAGTCCACCTCTACTGACTCCCATGTTAAAACTACCACCTTTACAGCACAAATAAAAATATTTACAGCCTAGTACCAAAAAGCTTTTGGTCTCTATAGCTAATCTTGCTCCATAATAAGTTATGCATTTAAAGGCTGCTTTAACTCAGAGCTGGAGCTGACTCAAATGTAAACTGTCTGTAAGTTGTCACCTCCACTGATTTTAGTCACAGGACTGAACTTTTGTTTGTCGTGCTGGTGCCTTTTGGAGTTTTTTTTTTTAATGGATTTATCTGACAGCATGGCTTACTATGCAGTTAAATGTACTAAAAGTCTTTGGTCCATTTATATGTTATATAGTGCTAGTCAGCAAGTATCTGTATGCAGCCAGACAGTCTATAAATCCATCATGTTAACCAACTTGTCAAGATTAGATGATAAGTTAGCACTCTTTTGTCCAAATATGGTCACAAGCTGTTGAAGCAAATCTGATCTATAGTGAGCCTGTTCATTTCCTATTAGTCAGTTTCCACCAAAATTCGCTCCATTTCACTTAGGTGCACTTGCAAGATCTAAGTGGCCAAAAATTATTATTCACAACTGCTTCTGAAAGGCTCAACAGGTAGCCCAGGGACAGGCCAAGATGGAAGTGGATCGTCAGTATCATATGTCCCTCCAGGGATGAAGACGCCTAATTCAGTCCAACTCCTAACTCAGTAACTTCTAGACAAAAAAGCCAACATTTGATGTCAGTTTTCACACCTATAGCTTCAAATATATGTCTGAACTGAAATGAAACAATAGTAACGGTCTTGCCCTCTTTTCTTTAACAAGGATTATGGCTAAAAACACTAGTATTCTGCTCATGCATGCTGAATGGTCAGTTAAGTTAAGCACCCATTTGGAAATGACAACTGATGTTACAAGAGTAGTTAAATCTTAAATTTGTGTATAAGAAGCAGCTGTTTGCAGTTCAGGAGGCTGCTGCTGCACATTTGAATCATGAAATCAAAATGTTGAACGTAAGTTAGCTATTGCAGCTGAGAAATCCCGAATACCTACAGAAAAGCATTTTACTACGCTCAAAACCCATAAAGTAGAACTGTGTGTATGTATAACCCAAACCCTTCCTATGAAAACATATTAAAATTTTTAAGAACATTTTTGATCATCATATTTTTTGGACTACAGCTCCATATTCATTCATCTATGCAGCTGGAATTTCAGAAAGCGGAAGTTTTCCTAATTAGAAATTGCCTGATCAAAGCTCCTAAAGGCAAGTCCTCAAATCCCCTCAAAACATAAATTTTTAATATGCAGTGTACTGTGATATGGATAATATACGCAAAAAACAGAAATATTTGTGAAATCATCATGCATTCCTCTTTGTTTTTATTTTTGTCCTTGAGCCATGTATTCCTGTTGACGATTAACATATTTTAATGCTGCAGTTGGCTGAGTTAAGGCTCACTTCACCTGCGAGAACTCATAGAATCGTATTAATAAACTAGTTTTATTGTAAAATCTTTATTTGTAAACGAGCCAGTAACCACCAGTGGTCAGTGGAGTAAAAAAGGAAAATACTTCTCTATGAATGCAACTGGTTTGAAATACTAATACTGTCTTTAAGAGCAATATTTAATCAGTGCTGCATCTGAAACCATCTCCAAAGTCTTAGCTGCCTCCTCTTCTTGCAAAGCGCTAATGTTCCTGTGGTTTTATCTCGCTTTCCGCCTGAGAATACTGTAGTGCTTATCAGATCAATTAGAATACGATGCTAAGAAGCTACTTTCATCAAAATGTAAAAACACAATTCCATCTGACCTAATTACAATACAAGAGCCTTTTTCCCTCCCTGCAGACGGCACCGAGGCGCTTCTATAAAACATACTGCTTTACTTGTTTTATAAAGGCGCTGTCACACTGTATGATCTTTTTGCTAAAACAATAATAAAGTGACAGAACAACATAATGAAATGAAATGGCACAGACAGGTAGGATGGGAAACAGTGAGCAACATGGGAGAAGAAAAGCTAAATAAATTTTGCATGCGCCTTGCAAATTCAGCCTGCAAAGAGACAGCGGGAGACCGTGTGTGTGTGTGTGTGTGTGTGTGTGTGTGTGTGTGTGTGTCTCCTCTCTCTCATAAGTGGGCGTTACACTGGCATAAGCCTTAAGAGATCTTGACTGAGTGCCATCCGGTGACACTCACTTTTCTTTTTGTCTACCATTCCAGCTTTTTTTCCCTCCTTATTGCCATTACCCCCCTTTTTTGGCTTTGTCCCCTTCCTCTATCCCCTCCCCTTTTCTCCTCCTGTGGCCTCACACTATTCTTACCTGGGAGGCCATGAGTCGCTGCTTCTGCTTTTCATACTTAACAGCCACCCATTCGTCCATCTTTTTACCTCCCCTCCCCTTTTGCTCTCTCTTCTCATACCTCCATCTGTCCCTCGCCTTTCTTTATCTGCCTTTAAAGCAGGAGGCAGGAAAAAGGCTAGCTGGTCCTTTGTGTGCCTGGCCTCAGTTTGTGCTCAGCCAAGCAGATACAGCTCTTAAATCCAGGCCTGGGTTTTGGCACAATAGGAAGGCTCAGGTCTTGTAAAAGGCCCTATGGTTCTCCCTGTCTCTTTCCACCTTTCTCTGAAAAAGACAGAGGGGCGGTTATTCTAAACAGGAGAACAAGAGTGGACGGAAAAGGGGGAACAAGGTGCAGATGCTTAAAGGAGCGGACATAATTCTCTTCATCAGAGTGCAGCAGCAAAGATGTTCTTTACTCCTGTCACTCCCACTATCCAACGCCCCTTCCCCGAGCCAAGCAACACTGGAACTTTTTTTTCCATCCCTTATTTTCCTTCAAGGCGAATGAATTAACTGAATGAATTAACACCAAGGCGGCTGCTGCTGTGATCATCATCATCACATTCCTCCTCATCAGCAGCAGCAGTTTTGACGAAGCTTTTTAACACCTATAAGGATCGCACTGCTGACACTGAGGCAGGAAGAAGCAAAGACGTCGACAACCTTATCAGGAAAAGAAAAGAAAAAGAGGGGAGAAAAAAAACTCATCAACTAGCAAGGTATCACAGTCAGGCTGCTACAGTCTTTAGCCCAGAGCCTTGTCAAGTCTCTTGGCACTACTAAAGAAACCTCACTGCTGATGATGATAGGAGCAGTGGGGGAGGAGGTGAGATGAGGAGGAGAAAGCAAAGGTGGGAGGAGGACAAAAAGAAGAACCAAATTTAGGAGTGAGGAAGAGGAAAAAAAGAGAAAGGGTGAAAAGGTATAAAGGTGAGAAAGAAGATGAGAAGAGCACAGGGAAACAAGGTGTTTAAGTTGTTGATCATGATGGGGAGAAGCACCACATCTTCAAAGAAAGAGAAATAGACAGGGTAACATTTGAAGCAAAAAGATGGAGGATTGAGAGGAGAAGAAGAGGGGGAGTCCGGGAGAGCTGCAGTGAGGATTTTAATTAGCGGTAATTGGCCACCGAGGGAACAGAAATTGGGAGACGGGAGACAGGGAGAGAAGAGAGGGGTGCATAACAGCCAGTTTTTGACAGAGTGATATCTCTCTTGCTTTATGCCTCTCTATTTCCTTCAGTTCTTTTTCTATCTGATCTTTTCCAGATCCATCTCGCTTTCCCTCCATCTTTTCCCACCTCCAACTGTGCGACTCCCACTTTCCCCAAACAGTATCTTTTACTTTCTGCCAATTTCCCCCAAAACACAAGACTGTGTTTTATATACTGTGCTGTATTTGGCACACGAGACACCAGAAAGTAATATTTGCACTAATACTGAAAAGTTTAGCACAGTTTACTGCGGTGCAGGACACATTAAAAATGTTATTTGGGGGCTGGAATCTAGAAAAATGGCCTAGATGTGATAAATATGTGTAGGATATGAGCTGGGTGAGCTGTTTTATGATTAACTGCGTGCAACTTCAATCTCATAATTACTAATGTATGTTAATATTGTTTCCACAGTAAACACTCACACCTGTACAAGATGCAATAAAAAAAGTTTCACAACTCAACCCCTAAAAAAGCTGTATCAAAATTTTAGATTTGGCAGCTAACTTCTTTGAGATTGTCTCCTTATAAAGCCCTGGACCAATTCAAGCTGTCCTGATTGATGACTCTGGATAAGTCGTATTCTGACCATTTCCACTTTCCATTTGCGGAGCACACTCCAGCATATGAAAACAGCAGCCCTCCAACTTTCATTTTGGGATGGAGAACGAAGTCACAGTGAGATAAATCTCATGAGTAGGGTGGGTGATAGTATGGCTGATACTTCAAGACATTACAGTATAAAACTTTATTAATGGCCAATCCTGCAGGAAAAAATTCATGGTGCACATTCCCCATGAAAGTAAAAAAATAAAGGAAACAAAGAAAGAAAGAACATCTCCTGGGCATATTCCTGACCTGATAAGCTGCCTTCAGGTTTGAACACTGTAAGAGTCCAGTGTAGCTGGAAAAGCATGTCTTGTTACCTGTAATGATTCTCAACATGAAGGTCCGGTAAATTTGGCACAAAAGTCTACGTGTGCTCTCTGTGAGGTTAAATCACACACACGCACACATGTAAGCATTTTTCATGGAATGATCAAAATGTAGCAGGAAAGCTGGAAGTGGTACAGAGCGGCACAAGGAGACGACAAGAGGACACCAGCCAAATTTAAATCAAGTCAGAGTTTTTGGTTTTAAGTTTTGGTCACCAGGGAAAAATATGTATTCCCTGGCAGACCAGTTGATGAGTGGTTGCTGGAAGCTGCTGGCTGTCACTTAGTGAAATCAGTCCCAAAGAAGGTGCTGCACCAACAACCTACAACCTCCTTGTGATCACTTTGGTCGCTAGAAGATTGCCGGATCGCCCATAGTTTGCATAGAAGATGCTGACTTGTCTGCAAACACTCGCCAACAACTGGCTGAGCAGTAGTGAAACTTGAACAAGTCTGACACAAACAGGAAGACTTTTCCTTCAAAGTAAAAGTTGTGCCTTATCGCCACACATTTCAAAAGGTGCAACTATTGCTTTGAAGGCAAACAGTCTACATTTCCAGTTTGAGTCGCACTTTTCATAGTTTCACTCCCGCTCTGTGAGTAGTTGGTGAGTGTTTGCAGACAAGTCTGCATCTGCCATGCAAACTACAGGTGACTGCAGCCATCTGATAGTGACCAAAGTAATCACAAGGAGGTTTTGCTGGAGGTTACTGACGACAGCCAGCAGTGTTGCATTTCCAGCTTATTTCCCCAAGACACCAAGTAATTACTTATTGGACATTTAAACTGCTTGAACTGATCTCAAAGGAAAACAGAACCGTTAGGTATTGGTTGTGTTCCCAGTGTTCCCAGCAACATTGTTGAAAACAGATACAACTGAGAAACAAACAAAAGCTGCCATTTAATCTAGAAGAACAATTCAAAGTGAGTTCAACTGAAAAATGTAAGAGGGTAATGCAGATAAGTATGGTGTGCTGAAACTGATGCTTACAGTTGGGAAAAGGGTGCTGATATGACTGTTCACCTTCTTTTGGTCTTTTAAGAACATCTGTTTGCTTTCAGCCTAGCTCACTAAACTATTTGGTGATTTTCCACATTCTGACATTTTTATTTCTTTTTGCCTTTAAATTTTATTACTGTACTGCCCAGACTGCTCTGCATTACATTCACAGAAAGCTATTAGGCAGTAGAGCTGGCTGCTTGTCTTTATTTGGAGTCTTGTTTTGTAACTTCATAATCATCCAGATCTTAACTCCAAATGTCAAAAAAGTTTATATTATTAATCTGCAAGCAATTTGGGAGTTTTAAGAGTGGTTATGTAAACCCTTCACTTTACCAGATAATCTCGGCTGAATATCGGTGCCGGTGGGTCTCAGAGGAGATGTCTCCTCCAAACGATGACAGGAGTGAATCAGGGTTAAATGTGCCCAAAACTCTTGCTGTTTGAGCTTGTGTAGCTCTCTTTATTGACATCACTAATGCCAAGGGGTGTTTTTATCTAAATGTGAAGTGAATGTGGTTGCCAGTTGTCTTATCTTTTGACCCACCCTCCTGCACCTTCTGTCCCCAGTGCTGCATCTCTGTGTGTTTAGCAGGGGGAGTAGAGCTGGCTGGGGAGCAAGTTAGCAGGGTTACAGCTGTGTTTATCGGTACACAGGTGAGCTCAGGGCCATGAGTCGTCCAGACAACACACTGGCCCACGCTCCCTTGTCTGGCAACTGCAAAAAAAAAAAAAAAAAAGAAAAAAAGGAAAAAAAAAAAACATTTGCACACACCTACACATCTGCAGAAGCATCTTACAGCATCCATTGGGCTCACAAGTGAGCAGCATACACAAACAGATGACTCCTCTCTTAATCGAGTCCTCCTAATTACAGTGGCTCATATGCCTCAAAGCTGACAGTTTCTGATTTAACTGCCTTTACATTTTGGCTAAGATTTGACTTCAGCCTAGGCCAGCTGTCGTTTACCAGCTTCCCCAAATTGCATGCAACTGTTGCTAAACAGCAGCAGTAGTGTGGCGTGCACTCTGGGTGTTGCTAGGTTACGATACCAGGATACTGATGGCTAAGTGGCTGCGGGATCATCGATGGACACTCTGCATAGAGGGCTGACAGCAGGTCTTCTGGACCATTTGGCAACTTGTGAGTCAGATGCTCTTGAAATCCCACATCTGGTGGCAAGCCCATACAAATCAAGATCAAAGTGCTGGCTTTGAGACCGAGCCCGTCTCTCAACCTTTCTGCTTCTCTCTTGTCGAGTTTCATTTTCATTTCTCTCTCTTCAGCTGTTCCTCTGCCTTCACGCAAACCTCTGCCTGCTTTGTCATCCCTCCTTTGCTTTCCTTCTGTTGTTGCTGTCTTGACTCTCTCTCCCTCCTGCTGAGAGGTAATCAAGCCCTGTTGTGAGTGTTTAAGCATTGGAGCAGACGCATGTTGAATTATTCTCAGGACTTAATATTTTGTCTGGGAGGAGAGAACCAGCCTCCTTACCACATGCTGGGTAATGGCCACACACACATGAACGCAACACAGAGAGGGTGTGTGTGTGCATGCACACACACCCACACATGGTTAGTCAGTCAGTCAGTCAGTCAGTGAGTCAGAAAGATGTCAGTCACACAGATCTCATGCTGACAGAGTTACAGGTAACAGACTGATAGGACCTGACAGACAGACCCCACCGCATGCAAGGGTATACTGCACTGCACACTGTATCCGCCAATATATGAACAAACTCAGTCTGTGAACCAGGCCGTATGAGTGAGTACAGGAGAGCAAAACAAATGCACACAATTACTCATAAATATGCACACATAAAAACCCACAATGACAAGCAGCATCATCCACTCACACACACAAAAATGACAGCTAACATCCTCAAAGTTAAACAAGTGAACCAACAAAGGAGAACAGACAATGTAAGAACTCATCTCCCCCTAATTCCCTTCGGTCTTCAGCTCCTCTCACATCTCTCCTCTCCTCTACGCTGCTTCATTTATTTCTTCCTCTCTCCTACTCTTTCCTTATCTCTCTTTTTTACTCCTGCACTCCATTTTGCCTTGAGCTCGCCTTTATCAGCGCTTCTTCTCCTTTTTTCCCCTCTCTTCTTTCCTTTTCTCTGTCACTGTGAACTTAAACTCTCAGTAGAACCAGAAGCTGATATCACACAGCCTCAGTGCTGCTTTAATCTCACTCAAAAACACACTGACGCACACTCACACCTGGGTGGCCATTATAATGCTCAAAGCTTGGCTACTGCATTATTTCCATACCTATTAGTGTCATGCTCCTTTCTAACTCCACACCCCCAGATGTCTTTCATTTTTTTCCCCTGCCCCAACCTAAATTGCCTCAAGTGATGTCATCACTTTAAGGCAGTTTATCAGATTTTCCTCAGCTCTCTCTGGAGCCACAAACAGATTTATCCAACTTTCTTCACATATTTAGCAATATTCCCCCAAAGCTGGGAACAGACTTTGATGTCTATGATAAAAATCAGCAGAGTTCCCCTTTAAAACATCCTGGTTACCTCTCTTCACCATTGTTTTTGTATTTTTATCACCTTTTGCATAAGCTTTCAGTGCTACCATAGCATTATAGTTCCACACAGAGCTCATATGAGTCAATTTTACTCATGGTTTTTTGGTAGGATAAGCAGCTGAGCTGACAAATATGCAACACTGGTGAGCTGACTAATTCTAACGAAGTTATGAACTAAACAAAATGAAAGTTTATCCATAGTGGCCCGTAAATCTTTCTGCATTTGTGCTTCAAGCAAAGCATCTTAACAGAGAACACAGAGGCCTAACGATGATCTAAAGCCAGAATAAGGTAAATATGTTTGTCCTTTAGGCAAAAAGCTGGATTATTAGCTCAGCAACACTCACACTAAACCAAGAAATAATCCATCAAATTTTTGCTGTTTTTTACTTTCAAGGCTGTGACTTGATCAGGCAAGAATATTAGAGAGAGAATATTAGAGATCACCTGAATCATCTGGTTTTTCAGCGAGCCAATAAATCTATATCAAATTAGCCTGCGCTACCTCCCAGAAATGTAACCAGACAACAGAGTGATACAAGCTACAGCAACTGTGACTGGTCCTCTTGGTAATAATGCGCTGTGTAAACATGTAAATTGATTTGTGCAAAGAAATTTCTCTTGTGAAAGAAAGTGTAATATTTCATGTGTTATTGTACAGTATGTCGGTACATCATAACGCTATATGTAATAGCCTGAAATGTGTAAAGTACATATCCGGTGTTTCCTCATTTTAAACATAATCAGTCAAAGAAGCTGGTGTTCAGCATTTATTAGCTCCAACTTAATATCCCAGTTTCTAAAAAATACTCAGGCTTTTTCTATCTTCAGTCAAAACTTTAACAAAATTACCTTTAATTTAGCAGGATATATTCTTGTCCCTTAATGATGTGTCTATTTTCTTAGTGTCTTATCTGTTATGCTGTTAATATATTTATGACTACAGTATTTACACAGAAATGTTCTTTTATTAATGTTTATTAATAAAAAAAGTGATAAATACATAAAAATAAAATAAATCTATTTTTTTACAAAAGAAAATCACATTAAACTTTATTTGCAGTTTAATAATTTCATCCCAGGTTATGTATTGAACTGTGGGCTATTACAGTGGCACACGTGTGACATTTTGAAGTTAAACAATTAATTTTTTAATATGTTTTTTATCAATTGTAAACTAAACTTTACATTTCCTCAACTTAAATCATATTTAGTTTCCAAATCTTTTGTTTTTTTAATTACACTTCCACTGAGACCATTTCTGATGAGGCTTCAGTGAACAGCAGATGATCAACTGAAGGGCAGATGCATCTCTCAAGTCCTGTGTCAGGTCTTTGCTGGATTTTTTCCCATTTCTTAAGGACATGACTTTCAGATACTGTTCATCTGATGTAGATAATATTTTAAGCCTGACACTTCTGTTGTCCTACACTTATCCAGTTTCCCCATTTTTTTAAGGACACATGCTGAGAAGTGCCACGTTTTCAGCTAATAGCTCTTTGGGAATCACCTTGTTGGTGAGTTTATGCCTATTTTATGCCTGCCAAATTGTTTTATCTTTATTATTTTTCTTCAGATTCAACTAAAGAAATGGGGGAAAAATTATGTGTTTCTGTGAGTGCCTAAAGATACCATTTAAAATTTGTTCTTTGCTAAGTTGTCTGTTATGAGTAGACACAGCACTTGAGTTAGGTGTTCTTTCTTATGCTTGAATGGTTCATAGGTCAATGTTAAGGGGCTTAAAAAACAACAACAACAAAAAAAAAAACATTCCTCTGAAACCGACTGGACTGAAAATGAGTGAAAAATGCAGCAAGTGAAAATTGAAAGAAAAACTTTGAAAGAACTTCAGAAAGCCTGGAGAACAATTGCTCAAGATCACTTAAAAAATGTACAAGTCTGGCTCCTTGGAAGCAAAATATAAAGAAATGAGGGGTAGCTCAAGACTTTTGCACACTACTGTACTTAAAGATATTACAAGAAAGCTTGCCTAAGAAAGTCCAGGCTGTGTTGATGAATAAAGGTGGTCATACCAAACACTGATTTTCAAGCTTGTTAGAATTGTAGAAACTAAATGTTTGGCTTATATTCTGTATTTCCGTGTATGTTTGCACATTTCAATTAATCCTTGCACCTGTTTCC
>VUQS01075039.1:14752-26455 GCA_015108495.1 Heterochromis multidens
CAGAAGCAATCCTAGCAGTAAATCCTGTAGTCCTGGACTGAGTAAAAAAAAAAAAAAGAAAAGAAACCTTTTCTTGGCAAAGTTTTATTTTGGACTTGCTGCTGTGAGTTTCCTTAGGAAGGTGCAGTAATTGAGAATTATAGCCTGGCAGATGTCAGTGCTTGAAAACCAAAACCCTGAGAAAGAGCGTCTGGCTGTCAAATTAGTTTTTGCACCAGCTAAAATAAGTTGTTGCAACTGTGCAAGCGCTGCCCTCTTTCTCTTTCTGTCTTTGGCGTGCTTTCACTCTAATTGTAAAGCTTCTCTCTTTTAGTTTTACTCTGTTTTCCCTCTTTGCTTTCTCTGGTCTCTCTGTGTATAAATTTCCCCTGCCTCTGTCCCAAAATTGCAGCCTCATGCACATTTGTAAAGCTCAGAGATGTAAGAGCAGTGGTTTAGGGGGCAGTCTGGGCACTGATCCAGCCGAGGACTCTCTCCCTCCTCTCCTGCCTTCCATCTTAAGGCCTCCTGGCATCTCACCATGTGCCTCACTCTATCAGGATAATACTATCCAACAGGAGGGAAGAAAAACAAGAAGAAAGTGCCTAATCATCACTCTGAACAGTCTCTTCTAGACTTGAATCCGTTTATAGTTTTTACAAATCAAGCATTTGAGCTCACAGCATTGTTGGGTGATTAAAAACTTGAGACATAAACAAGAGCTGGTTCTTCTTTATGGGAAACAGCAGACAGACACAGACATGGCAGTTAACAAGGGTCAGATTTTAGAATACAAATGTGCATAACCTGCAACATGATGATCAAAAGCACCAGTTTTAACTTGTACCATGCTTCCATAATTGTGCACTTTATTATGTAGAAAGGATCTGTCAAATTTCAAGTAATTGCCCCTCTTGTTAAATCATCAATTAACTGTGATTAACCACATTTTTTGTAAAGCTGAGTTCAGTTTCACTGCCACACCCAGGCCTGATTACTGCCAGACCTGCTGAATCAAGAAATCACTTAAATAGAACCTGTCTGACAAAGTGAAGCAGGCTAAAATTTCTCAAAAGGCAACACATCATGTCACGATCTAAAGAAACAGCTGAGAAACAAAGTCTGGAAGGGGTTACAAAGACATTTCTAAGACTTTGGGACTCCAGTGAAACACAGTGAGAGCCATTATCCACACATGGAGAAAACTTGGAACAGTGGGGAACCTTCCCAGGAGCGGCCGGCCTACCAAAATTACTCCAAGAGCGCATCGACGACTCATCCAGGAGGTCACAAAAGAACCCAGAACAGCATCTAAAGAACTGCAGGCCTCACTTGTCTCAGTTAAGGTCAGAGTTCATGATTCAACAATAAGAAAGAGACTGGGCAAGACTTTTGGGAAAATATTCTGTGGACTGACATACTTGGTATCAAACTAACACAGCATTTCATAAAAAGAACATCAAGTTCAAGAGCACTTGGGTTATACAGCAGGACAATGATCTGAAGCACACTAGCAAGTTCACCTCTGAATGGCTAAAAAACCCCCAAAATGAAACCAACATGAAAATCTGATTGAGATGCTTTGACATGACCTTAAACAGGTCGTTCATGCTATAAAACCCTCCAATGTGGCTGAAAAAAAAACAATTCTGCAAAGAAGAGTGGGCCAAAATTCCTCCACAGCGAAGTGAAAGACTCATTGTCAGTTATCGCAAACACTTGATTGCAGTTCTTGCTGCCAAGGGTGGAACAACCAGTTATTAGGTTTAGGGGGCAGTTACATTTTCACACAGGGCCAGGTAGGCTTGATAGCTTTTTTTCTCTTAATAAATGACATCATCATTTAAAAACTGCATTTTGTATTTACTCAGGTTATCTTTGTCTAATATGAAAATCTGTTTGATGATCTGAAACATGTAAGTGTGACAAATATGCAAAAAACTAAGACATCAGGAAGAGGACAAATACTTTTTCACACCACTGTATTTCTTGCACATGCCACTTTGGATGAGAATAAAGTAAGGTTTGTAGTGTTGTGTGTTTTTTGGGACACATATTCAAGTGTGGTCTCTCATCCCTGTCATATATCCACCACTCTCACTCACCTCTCCTGACTGTAATGCTCAGCAAAGCAGAAATGTCTAGAAAGAAAATCCAAGCCATCCAGTCTTGTTTAGCAGCTTCAGTTTCTGACTACAGAGGAGGGTGAGGCATGTAGGGGGGGAGAAGCTGATGCCATTACAGAAGATTGTGCTTGGCATGTCAGTCATTAAGGCTGAGTGTGTGAGGCATGTTTAGAGTAGGATGCCACCAACCGCAACTGTGTGTGTACAAAGGGCATCTAAATAGCTGGAATGCAGTGTTCCTCTGTAATGTGTACGTCTCAGATTTCGGTGTGAGCCTGGCGGGCAGGCAGGACACCGTGTCCCGTGTGACCGCTGCTGCTTCTTCTCTCTTTGATTTCGCAGCATGCTAACAGATCTCCTTTCAGTATTTATACTGTATTGTACATGTACATGTACCATATGTTGCAGTATGTGTAATCCCAGTGTCCTCAGTGACAGTAACCCACCAATCAGCCGCTGTGTGTGAGACTTTACTGTGTGACAGGTGCAAGGCGCTTCCTCACCAAATCTCACTCTTAAGTTTGAAAGGAGGTGATGAAGAGGCCGCACCGCCTCATCAGAGAGGAGACACAGATGTGTGAACAGATCTAAGGCGCTGATGGAGAGAAAAACAAACAGCAATTACAATCGCACCCTAAATGTTTATTTCAGGCACGTAGGCATTTAAAAAAGGCTGCATCTTATGAAGCGTGTCATTTTCTGACAGATGTGTGACAAATGATAAAGGATTGATTTTCTTTCTGTAAGTTACTGAAATAAACATTAGCTTATTCAGAACAATTTAGTAAGCAGGTGGGCCCACTTAAGATTAAAGACTAACTATGCCCTCACTGAAGGTTTAGGTTAAGGTTTAGCCTCTCAGCAACTTTCCTGTCATCCTTAATATCCTTCTAGTCAGATCTCTGACCCACTTAGAAGGAATTTTTAGTGGGTAAAAAAAAAAAAATGTTGTCATTACTGCAATTTATTGCAATTTAAAAACCTAAATCTCTACTTTACAAAACCTTTTGTCATACAGATGGGTGACAGCGTTCAAAGAATGCATCTATCAATCCATTTACTGCCAGTTATCCAGATCTGGGTCGCGGAGGCAGCAGTCTAAGCAGAGAAGCCCAGACTTCGCTCTCCCGGGCCACCTCCTCCAGCTAAGCACGAGAGATGTAATCTCTCCAGCGAGTCCCAGGACCTCCTCTCAATAGGAGAGGGCCAAGAGGCATCCAAGTCAGATGCCCAAATCACCTCAACTGGCTCCTTTAAATGTGGAGGAGGAACAGCTCTACTCTGAGTCCCTCCTAAGTTATTGAGCTGCTCACCTTGTCGCTAAAGCGTAATATATGGTCCGTCTGCGTACACGTTTCCATTCGGAAAGAGGGGGAGAGCGGTTTTCACCCACCCTAGATGCATTCCCGTGCAGTCTTTCAAGATCCTGACTGTGCGCCGCTGAAAGCGGATGGTGTAAGCATCTGCCGAATGTTGATTGGGTGACAAGTGGGCCAGAATAGAGATGGGAGCGACAGTAGAGTTCACTGGGAACAGGAGAACCGCAAAAAACAAACATCATCAAAAAATACAGCATGAAAAGCACAGACAGTGGCTGCAGAGGGTCACTTCATAGTTTTACTTCAGCTCTTTTATGTTAGAACTTCACTCATCTCCGCAGCTGGCTGACAGACCAACAACAGCACAAGCGAGAGTGACCCACAGACAGGTTATACCACATACTGTACACTGCCTCCATCTGACAACAAGCCTCTGCAGGCAGACGGGCCATCCCCGGACTGCCAGTGGACAGCGAACGCGCTACCTCTGCTGGACCATAAATTCCCCTTAAGGGAGAGCCCAGACACCCTTTGGAGGAAGCTCATTTCCGCTGTTTGCATCCGTGATCTCATTCTTTTGTTCACTACCCAAAGCTCATGACCATAGGTGAGGGTAGGGACATAGATCAACCGGTAAATCGACAGTTTCGTTTTCATATTCAGCTCTGTCTTCACCACAAAAGACCGGTGCAGCATCTGCATCACTGCTGGCGCTGCACTAATCCATCTCAGTCTCCTGCTTCACTCTTTCCCTGCTCATGAACAAGACCAGATACTTAAACTTCTCCATCTGGGGCACTCCTGACCCAGAGTGGGGAGTCCTCTCTTTTCCGGCTGAGAACCATGGCTTCAGACTCGGAGCTTCATACTCAGCTGCAAACCACCCCAGTGTCAGCTGGAGGCCGGGACTTGATGAAGCAACCGCAAAAAGCCGAGATGAGGTCCTGGGACCACCTCCACCCCTTAGCTGCAGCTAGAAAGTCTGTCTATAAAAGTTGTGAACAGAATATGTGACCGATTGTGTCACATTCAAATAAAATGCAGCATATAAAAAGAGGTGTTTCCATAGGTTTTTGTATTATCAATACTTCTCGCACAGATTTGCATTTGTAGCTTCTTTGTTTACCACTTAGGTTTACTTCCCTTAATTGATTTAAACTTGCATCTGACTTGGTGCCAAATAACATAGAGCTGTCCACTGTTCAGGGTAGTATAGACTTGAACATTGTTGTTGTTCACATTATTGTTCCAAAACAAGCTCTTCTTGTTACCAGTTAGACTGCAGATTGATTTCTTGAGTGGTTTGATGTGCTATACACTGTTTTTTTTTCCCCTTAAATTTATTTAACTTTTAATACAGCAGCATATGTAGTACTTATGTGTCAGAGAAAGAAAAATTAATTGGAACGATCATTTTCAGTCATCGTTGACTGAAAGTGCTGCTGTTAAGGTTGTTACTAGCTTTAAAAAATGCATTTTACAGCAGGCTGTTTTTATTAGCCTGCCCTGTATTTGTGTTTCAGAAATGGACTTATTATCCTTTAAAGGTTGTGTTTATTAGGATTGAAATGTTATTCATTTGCATTGTTGGAAAATTAGTAGTACATTTCTGGAAAATCATAAAAAAAATTAACAGTAAAAATCATAAAAGTTGTCAAAATAGATAATAACGTCAGTTTTTGTTCTGGGGTCAAATCTTTTTTTGATGTAGGAGCTGTGATTTTCCCATCACTGCCCTGAGCCTTAAAGCATAATAGCCAGCCAGCTGAACTTCAGGTGTTCAGTAGCTCATACACAATAAAAAATGTTATAAAAGCAAAAGGTAGATAAATTAAAAAAAAAAAATAGTAAACAATACAAATGGGTGAGCTGTGTTGGAAGGTAGAGCTCTGACCAAGTCATGACTCTCTTGCATTGAGCAGGAACTTCCAATAATAACAGAAATAATAATGTTAAAAAGTTTTATTTGTTAGCACCTTTCAAAATGCTCAAGGTCACCTTACGCACAGAATTAACAAGAGCACCTGTCGTGATTTGTATCTCTGTCAGAGGGATGTATTGAGATAATATCCATCATTTATTAGAAAATGTGGTCCACGTTTCCGTTTCATTCAGCCTTTTACAACATTTCTGAAAGGGAAATGTTTTCATTCTTTTCTTCTTCATTTTTCTCATTAGAATCTAAAATAATAAAAAATATAAACATGTACACGTGTGTAGAACCTTTCTCAAAAGCCATTTTATTTTGATAATTACTGAGGCATCTGTAAGTGTGTATGTAGTTTCCTTCATTATCAGAAACACAAAACAGAAACTGCACCTTCCCAGAGTGTGGTTAGTAAGGGTTAGTACTGTAAGCTCGCATCTGTGCAGAGTCGCTGTGAGAGGACTCTGCAACACTTCCACATCACTAGTTGGTTTTGAATAGCATTTAATTTCCCCTCCACTCAAAAGCACAGAGAGAGTGTGTGCAGGGAGAGGCTCTAGGGGCCAGATTGGAATTGGGCCACAGGGAGGTTTAATGTTCCACAGGTGGACTTAATCAGACACTAACGATGGTGGGAGGAAAACAACAATAGATATAGAGACACATGAGGCAATACCTTTAAAAATAAACCGGAAACCATGACAAAGGGCCTTGCACAGTTTTTCTTTTGGTCCCTGACGCCTGTATGGGTCCTCCCATGTGACATTTTTAGTCTGTGACAGGTGAAAGATGTGCAGCGTATCAGGGGAAAATAAAAATTACTCTCAGTGCAAACGACAGTTGCATTTCTTAAAATACTTTCAGCATTCTGCAGCTGAGGAGTTGTTTTGCTGTCTGCAGACTTTTTTCATAGTGAGTCATAAAGCTGGAGATGGTTTGAGTGTGACTAAGTGAATGAGAGAGGGAGAGCATGATTACCTTAGTGAAAGAAGGATAGGCAGGCACAAGAGGATGTGGATTTTCCAGAACCCCGAGAGACGTGAGAATGTAGGTCAATCTAGCCCTGTGACACGCGGCGTTCACACACAGGGAGGAAATCAAAGCTGCACGAGAGGCTGGGACAGGCAGGGCCCGGGTGATGATGTTGACTAGTACATATGGTTGTATTTATGCCAGATTGGAGACTATCGAAAACAGTCTTATTTCCATTTGCTCCCAATCACAAACAGAAAAGCACCTGCTTCATGAAGTGACCTCCATTGAAACAAACAAACACCCTTTGGGCCTTTTTTTTTTTTAGGGCCTTTGATCTGAAAGGACCGTGCAGAGGGAGATGGCAAACAAAAAGAGAGGGGAACAACATCCCTCCATACATCAGAATCACATCTATAGAGGGATTCCACATTAAAATCTTATTTTAATACCAATAAAATTTTAGTTATAGCTCATATTCCTGAATAATTTTGCATTTCATCCCTTTTAACAAATCTGAGTTGGGGAACATGGGACCCTCTTGCCCCAGGGCCCGCTGGCAGGTTGTCTGATTCCAGGAAAATGTTTGTTAGTCGTAGCAGTGGCAGAGAGACTTAACAGGAGAATTACATGTTGTCTTGTTTCTTGCATTGTTTTGAAAGCTGTTTAATTACCAGTAAATAATACATAAATACATTGCAGAAGAAGTAAGAAGATGAGAGCAAACATCCTTGAAACTCACAGCAGGACAGCGATTTCTGTTTGCACATAGCCAAGTGGTACCATGATGTTTGAAACTCCAAAAGGGGTAAAAAAAAAAAGATTTTCATTAGAAAAAGTGTCACCACACCAAAAAAAAAAGAGTTTATTATCTTTTCTTAATTTTATGAACATAAAAACATAATGTATGGGCTGTATGAGTCCATACGGCCAGTTTGTCACTGTGGCAGTGAAATGAATGAAAGACATTAACACAGTGCACCTGATTACATCACAAACAGGGTCCCACCGCAGGGGGTAAAAACCTTTCCTGTTCACGGGTTTAGACACATTAACCCCATCCCAGCAAACATGGCTAGAACCATGACATCATCTCCGCGGTCTAAACAGGTCATGGTATGATGGCAAAAACTGAACTGGAGATGGACGGGTGTAGAATAGAGGTCGGGTCAGACCATCTCTTACAAAGTGAGAAATATAGATCACATTATTGCAAAGAAGGAATTAAATGCGTCTGACTTTTTAAATAAAGAACACTTTCAAGCTATTTATGATTTTTATACATCTAAATTCAGTTTCATTTGTGGCAATGGTGACCTTAACATGTCGGACTCTTACAATGTCAATGATGTTGGCATCGATTCAGGAATGCTTCTTGTCCAACATTTGGCCAGTTAGCTCAGTAGGATAAGTAGAGGGTAAGAAGTTGTAGGTTTGAGTCACTTTCAAGGTGACTTTTTTTTTTCTCCTCATTCTTTCTATCAATAAACGTATTTTTTTCCAATTATATTTTGTTTTATTCTAATCGGTATAGAGATGGTAGAAAATAATTCTTTAATAAAACTTTCTCTTTCTAGAAAGTCTTAACAGCGATGTTGTCGTCTTGAAACAGCCGGCAGTCGACAGTTATTGGGAATCTCAGCTTTTTGTTTAATGTGGCACCTCAGCCTTTTCTCCCTGTTTCCCTTCCTTAAGAACGGCTTCTTGTCAGCCACCCTTCCACTGAGACCATTTCTGATGAGGCTTCAGTGAACAGTAGATGGATCAACTGAAGGTCCAGATGCATCTCTCAGGTCCTGTGTCAGGTCTTTGTTGGATTTTTTTCTTATTTCTTAAGGACTTTCAGAAACTGTTCATCTATTGTAGACAGTTTTTTTTTTTTTAGGCCTGCCACTTCTTCTTTTGTCCCCTACTTGTCCAGTTTCTTGGACGATGCAAAGACATGCTAAGTTTTAAGCTAATAGCTTTTTGGGAATCACCTTGTTGGTGCAGAAATACTGTTATGCCTGTCAAACTGTTATCTTTGGCATTTTTCATAGACTCAATAAAAAAAAAAAATGAGAACAAATGATGTGTTTTTGTAAAAGGCTGCTAGTAACAAAGCGCCTAAATATAGAGTTTAAAATAGTTCAAAATTGGACTTGTCTGTTTTGTGTAGACATAACACAGGTTCAACCCTCGAGTTAGGTGCAATTTTTGTACTTGAATGATTCATAGGTCAGTGTTAAGTGGCTTAACAAACAAAAGAAAGCATTCCTCTGAAAATGTTCAGGTACAAGGACTGGACTGAAAATGAGTGACAAAGCAGCCAATGTCCAAAGAAAACCTTTGAAGGACCATCAGAAAGCTGGAGAACTATTGTTGAAAACCACTTTAAAATAATTACAAGAAAGTCTGACTCCTTGGAAGCAAAATATAAGAGGAAAGGAAAGGGTTGGCTCAAGACTTTTGCACAGCACTGTAGGTGCTTAAAATAATCACTAATAAATGATTAAATCCGTCAAAGGCCTGATGAATAGCTGATAAAGTTACAGTAATTACTCTGTTAAATATAATGGATATGTGGCTGAAACATCCATTGTTCAGCTGACTGACAAAATGTTACGTATTATATGATCAAAAGCATTAGTGTCAATTTAATATGAAAGCAAATGAATACATTTGAAGCATGACTGGTGTTGGAGCTGTGGTATATTTGATAAGAAAGGTTGGGAATTATATGTTTGGGTAACATCCTCCACCAACAAACTTCCCCCTACTAGGATAAACTCTAATGCAGTTTTTTCCCAGTTTTTTGTAGATACTGGTACTTTCAGGATGTGTCAGTTTCCAAACATATGTAACTCTAAATGACTGTTAATAATTAGATGCAGAAGACTTTGATAAACTGATAAAAAGCAACACAGAATAGATAAATGCTGTAGCGAAATGTGTAACTCTGCTGAGCTGGTCCCTTAAGCCTTCCACTCTCCTGACTGTACTCATGGAAATGTCAGACCAGGAGAAGTGCATCAATATGACACATCAAACTGGCTCTTAATGCATTCCAGCCTACAAAGTGACGAGCACTCAGAATCATCGCTTACGCACACGCTCACATGGTCTGCACTCTACTTTATTCATAACTGATGGCTGCCTGTTAACCTAGATTAGACGTGGAGAAACAAAACATTTCCCCGGCAGGCCGGAAACCTCATGCAGCAAACTAAAGTGTCTGAATTAAAAAGGATTATCAGAGACTGTCCAACTGCCACTGCCATCAGTTTGTTTCCCATCAGCCCTGTGTTCATGCTTGTGCAGCTGTCGCATGTGTGGCTCGATCCACTTGCATGGAGCAGACTAATGCAGTAACTTCACAGTGACCTAAAGTTTACTGGTATAATTAGATATTTAGACGTAGTTCTATACATGAAAAACTGATCCATAAGAACATTGTTACTCATCATTTAACAAACACAAGCATTAAAAAAAATCCACTTTATGCACATGCTGTATCCAAGCAAAAGGAGTTACATGCTTCAGCTATGTCTTGATATTAAGGTTTGAGCATTTGCAATATGAGAGCTCAGTTGTGTTTCGCCTGCTGCTAGTATGTTTTACAAAAGCTAATAAGAAATGCGGCTTTATGCTGCAGAGGCAAGTCGTTCCATTTGGCTCCCAGCTGTGGGTCAGATATTCATTTTATTCGTGAGGAAGGAATACCAAACATGGATCAAAGCCACACACTGTATGAAGACAGGAAAGAGCAATAAGCGCTGACAAGTGTGGCTTCTTCTCTCCACAGCCGCCTGTGGATTCTCAGATCTGATAAAAACCGAACAATTAATGGAATTAGAGTGTAATGAGGTTTTTTTATTAATAAATACTACACTGGAGAATAAACTCAGATCAGATTTCAGTTTCCAAAGAAAAGACTGTGCAGTGAACTCGCAGTAAAAGGTGGTGAAGTATAATTTGGTGCAGTTTGCTTTGCTGGCTCAGCCAGACTGAGGTGGGAGTGCTGAAGGTCAGGAGAGTCGCAACTATTGTGCTTTGTTCAGCTTTGAAATGATTCTTTTTGCTCAGCCACGACGTGGTGTTGAACATTGCAAGGTTGGCCCAAGTCCATTATCAGTTCGGCACATTCAGAAATTGGATTTTCTTTCAGAGATTGAAAGTTTCAGAAAACATGACATGGCCTGTGCTGTGTGCTGAGACTGACTGGTTTCTTATTTAACAGTGAATTTCACCATAAATCATTTCTGCACTGAGGGAACAAAAGATTCTCCAGCAGTCCTCTCCAAGCTTTTAATGAAAAAGAATACTGGTACATGGTAAATCCTTTACTTTATCATTTGCTCTATGATCTAAGACTCAGTCTCTACAAAAGCAACATACGGTATGTTATTGTTGATGTCGGATGAAAGCATTGTATTAATTTATATGAAGGCAGAATACCCACTGTCTACAAGAACCCAATGGAGCCCTGAGATTGTTTCACTCATAAAATCTGATGTATTGTTACCTCATTCCTATATCATGCTCTGCCTTCTAGTGCCTCTGTGTGTGGGTGGAGTGCGGGGCAAAAGGGCAGGAAGTCGCAGTGTGAAATAGGAAATCTCATTATCGATGCAGTTTGCTAGTAAGTGCAGCAGAGCTCCCAGTGTCCAGTTGCTCGGCTCACGCTATTAACAGAAGGCGAAAATCCAGGACTTGAAACTGAACCTCATGTACGTCTCTGCTCTTATGTTATTCTTTTGCCTCAGTGGGGGTTTTAAACGCATTTAGTTTTAAAATTATCCTGTAAGAAAAACTAGATTTTATTTCACTAAAGTCAAAAGAAGATTATTTCCATCTTGAGATATGGTCCTGAACACAGGCCTGTCTGCACTCCCAGACCATCAAAAAATAAACCAAAAATCAGCAAAAAACAACTCAAGCATAAAAATTCACAAAGAAAGAACAATATAGCATCCTCAACTGCACCAAAGAGTAAAACTGTTAAATGTGGATTATTAAACATTAGGTCTCTCTCTTCTAAGTCCCTGTTAGTAAATGATTTAATAATTGATCAACATATTGATTTACTCTGCCTTACAGAGACCTGGTTACAACAGGATGATTATGTTAGTTTAAATGAATCAACACCCCCGAGTCATACTAACTGTCAGAATCCTCGAAGCACAGGCAGAGGAGGAGGATTAGCAGCAATCTTCCACTCCAGCTTATTAATCAACCATAGACCCAGACAGAGTTTTAACTCATTTGAAAGCCTGATTCTTAGCCTTGTCCACCCTAATTGGAGAAAACAAAAACCAGTTTTGTTTGTTGTTATCTATCGTCCACCTGGTCCTTACTCTGAGTTTCTCTCTGATTTCTCAGACTTTTTGTCTGATTTAGT
>VUQS01075041.1:11211-28327 GCA_015108495.1 Heterochromis multidens
GAAAAAAGGAAAAAAAAAAAAAAAGAAAAAAAAAAAAAAAAAAAAAAAAAAAAAAAAAACAAGAAAAAAAAAAAAAAAAAAAAAAAAAAAAAAAAAAAAAAAAAAAAAAAAAAAAAAACAGCGACACAATGCAATCTGGATACAAATGGTGATGGAAAAACAACACCGCTAAGAAGCTTATGAAGCATCTTACCTGGGAGCAGATAAATGAATAAATAAACAACAGAAAACAAAACAAGATCAGGACTGAAAAAAAAGAGTGGATCAGATAGCAAATGATGATACAGAGGGGATTAAAAAAAATGCAGCACCTGAAAGATTTATAAAATCACAGGGGAGTGAAATGAAATAAAATAGCCAGGGTGGAACAAATGGAGTCATGCTGCATGTGTGTAATCCTGTGTGTGTGTGTGCACGAGTGCATTATTGCATGAATGAGTAGGTGTGCAAGGACAGGAGAGGGGAAATAAAAGGAGGTCACTCGCATAGGAATGTATTTAAAAGTCAGCTCATATGCAATTCTGGAAGAGGGCGATGAGGTAAACTCCACTCGCCCGCTGCGTGAAGGTGGGTAAAACAAACAGAGGTGCGTTTGCAGTCCCCGTCTGCAGCTGTTTTTGTGTCCATTGCTTGTTTTGAAATTGATTAAACCTGTTTTTTCAATATAGGAGATGGAGAGGAGAGAGGTGGATGCAGCGGGAGGAGAGATATGGAGGGATTTATTTCTACTTCTACGTCTTTTTTTCTTTTTTTTCCCGTGTGTGTGGTGGTGTTGATGTTTTTGAGTCACACCACGGGCGCTGTTTTAAAAAAATAAAAGCAGAGGTGACTCCGACAATCACTCAAACAGTCTGCAAAGTCATCAAGGACGGCTGCTAGCAATTCAGTTGTTGAAGGGGACAAAAACACACCACAGTCACCCTCTGTTACAACAAAGGTTACTCAATTAGGACGTGCAACACCTGCTCGATGAAGTGAGGCATTTAAAGGTGTCGTGTCTGCTTGTTAAGTGATGACACATTGACCCTGTTTCCAGGTCCACGTGTCTCCTGTGTTTTTATGAGGCTCTCGTCTTTTTAACCTGCTTTGCCTTTAATGGAAACGAGCCCCCAAAACTGTTGAGGTGTCGATTTTAGAAAAGAATCGCTCTCGGTGTGGACATTAACTTTAAGATCGGCGAGTAATCCAAACTACACAGCAACATATTAATGACTAATCTTGTGTTTTGGATTAATCATCTCACACGTTCTCTTGGCTGAAAGTTTGGTTTGTTTTTGGCGTTCCTTCTTCCATATGATGCCGTCTCTCTGAACTTTAATTGAGATCAGTTGAACCCTCATCCTACATCTTTCCTGTTCTGTTGTGTTTATATTAGCCTAACCATAGCTCTGTAGATAGCCACCAGGTGGCAGATTATATGTCAGCTAGCCCAACTTCACTAACTCTCCAAACATCGCTGGTATTTATTCTTCTCTTTTGTTCCAAAGTTATAGAAGTGCTGTACATCAGAACATGGTTTAACTTCTAATTCAGTGTTATAAATCCTTTATTTCATGGATGCCTGGACTCCAGAACAATCACCCTGATCATTTTATTATATCTAAAAGATTTAGGACAGTTTCTAACTTTTAGTGTTACCTCAGTGTTTGTTTGCTTTTGGGAACTGAAGGAGCATTTGGACCTTGAAAGCAGATTCTGCTCATTTCCAGCTCCGTATTTTTATTCTTGGACTCTACTTCAGTGGATTTGCATGATTCACACTTAAAAAAAAAAAGTCCTTATTTGTCTCATACTGGACCTCGGTGCAGCCCATCTTTTCTGAAACGAGCTTTTTAATCTCCTCCCCCTTTAAGCCAACTTAAAAACAGCAGGTGGGTGGATCTTTCTATCTCTGATGTCACACAGAGCTAAGAGTTGAAAAAACTGCCCAAAGTTAGCATTTTGAGCAGTCTGAAGCCTGAACTTTTGGCTCACAAGCTTATTTTTAATATGAGCATCCGCCATTGTCTATGACAGAAAATATGGAAGAGATGGAAGAGAACTCTGATAAGCAAACTTATAAAAGTATGTCACAAAATTTCCAGTGTTGTATTATCTATGAAAAAGCTGTCGACAGTCGAATGAGAAATTGTCAACATCTTCCTCCAGTTCGCAGTTAAAACACTTTGTCAGATTAAATTTGAATAATTTGTTTGGATTTTTTTGAAAGAGACATCCATCAAGTGAAAACTTCTGCTACCTCATTTCATATCAGCTTTCAGCAACTCGGTGAAAATGTCAAAAACAGAAGATGTTTTATGCTCGGCCATGTTTGCATCTATACCCGAGCATAATGCGTTCTTCTTAGTCATTTATTATTAATGTGACAGCAACAAATTGGCCACACCTGTTGCTGGTTGGATTTCAGAGTGTCCTGTGTGTATCGGAAGTCGTTCTAGTTATTAATCATACCTGTTGGGAGCATTTTCCCCGCTCCCTAACAGCGTCCTTGTGCCAGCTACACTGCTTCATCTTGTAAAATGTCAGAGCTCTGCATCACACTCCACACATTTAATCTGAATCTCTAATTAAAACGAGTAGCAATGTGATTATGTCATAAACAGGCAGCTGCAGTCTGAACAGACAGCCAGAGAGACAAAGACGTATACGTCTTCTTAATATCCTCTGGGTTTTTAAAAACCCTGAATCTGGAGCTGAAAATGCTAACAGATCATTAGCTGAAGCACTGATTTGTGAAATGAGGACAACATGAATAGAATCGCAGAGTCAGGAAGTGTTTTCGGACCAAACGCCCACTCATGAACTACATATCTTTGAGGGCTTTTTTTCTCTTTGCATTCGCACCACCAACAGGGACACTAACGGCCCATTTACGCGCACTGCATTGGTTGCTTCAACCGCAATCAATGACATCACCACAGCTCCATACCGTTTATACCAGCACTGAGGGCACGAGGACTCGCTGCAGTATTCTCCTGAACGATAGGTGTTCAGACAAAACCTCCACATCAGCGTTTTTCCCAGAAAGTCTCATCTTTTCAAACTATTGCCACATCTCCCATACAATCTATACAACCCGTGAGTCTTTGAGCTTCTGTACTAATAGATCATTAAAACGGCGACATGATCGTAAGTTTGTGTCTTCACAAAATTGAGAGGTGCACAAGCAGCCGAAACGCCGAGACACCAAAGTGCTGCTTATGCCAGCGGATGTAACGTCTCTTCTGTCATCCAGCGCTGTTTACGAGGGCAAGAGCTTAATGATGGCCGGCCGAGGGCGACTCCTTGGCTTCAGAAAGAAGTCAAATTGTGTTGAAGTCTATGAGAACATGGCCCTGTTTCTCACTTTACATATGACTTCCACAAACACTTCATTTATGAGTTTATGGTCTCAGTCGCTAGTTTCAAGACTTCTTCAACTCAGCATGGTGTTCATTTTGTAAATTATGGTCGCAGTTTGAGTAAAATCACAGATAAAGCTGAGTATGTTTTAGGGGGTTGTTACCTTGTGATTGTGCAGTGGGACTTTGTAAACCCCTGGGTGGTATCGTGTATTTTATATACTGTCGATGATAAGAAGCCTTTGTCTAAAGGACTTTGTTGAGACAGGTTTTTTTTTTTCTTCCCAGGAGACTGTAGCTAACTTATTGTTTGTGCCAGATTTCCCAGCATGCGCTGGCCTGTAGCTAAGGAAAGCATTGCAAGTCATTTTCTCTTTTTTCTAAAATCCCAAATTTACTTCCCTTAAAGCTGTGGCAGGTTTTATTCAGCTCAAACCAAGATGACAGTAATAGAGACTTTAACAGTAATCAAAAATGATGTTTCAAAATTCAGTTTATTGCGTTAATTAATTGCAGTCTCAATATGCTTACATAAGTAAAGGTTCCTCTTTGCTGGGGGTTACCTACCTTAAAATAGGAGCTAAAAAAGACCCAAAATTTAGCTCCAAGAACTTTGATGGCTCCTGGTTACTGTACTGTGGACACGTAAAAAAGGGGAACTTCCTCCAAGAGAAATAGGAACTACGAAGAAGTTCTTACAGTCTAAGTGCCTGGAAACGTGGTCAAGTCATTAAGTAACTTAGTAAAGTTTATTTATAAAGCATCTTTCACAGATAAAGTTACAAAGTGCCTGACACCAAGAGAAAAAACATTAAATAAAAGCAAAACAAAAAACAACACAAGGTCTGATACATAATTACGCTAATGCCCGTCTGAAGGAATGTCTTTAAATGTTTTTTAAACCAATCTCTGAATCAGTTATTCCAGAGTTTGGCGCCACTGCCCCAAAGGCTCGATCTCGATGATCGAGCACGAGTCACTACCGGTACTCTCTGCTCCAAACACCTATGGGACCGGTTGGAAGAGTCGGTCAGTAAAAGCTCCGAGATGGACTGGGGTGTCTCACTATTCAATGCTTTAAAAGTTAAAACGAACTCTAAAGCTGACAGAGAGCCAGTAAAGAGATTTTAAAACTGGAGAGATATGATTAGCATTTTGGACACTGATTTAAAGATGATTTGTTAAGACAGTTGCAATAGTCCAAGTAAGAAAAGATGAAAGCATGAGCCGTTTTCTCCAGTTCCACCTTGGAATTGCCAAGTCTTAACTTGGTAATGGTCCTTCCTTAGATGAAAAAAATGAAGATAGTCAGCTTCCTGACAGGAAACTGTCCAAGATAACCCCAAGGTTACATGAGCTGGATTTATCAAAGGAACTTAACAGACCAAAGGCATTGTTTGATCTTTGGTATGACTCTATCTGGAGCAATGATAAGAGTCTCTGTTTTGCCAGAATTTAACTGTAGGAAATGATCATTTAACCAAGACTTGATGGCAGTCAGGCAGGTATTTAGATCAGCAAGTATAGAAAGGTCAGAAAGAACAGACCAACTCGATGTCCTCCACATACAAATGGTGAAAAAATATTTTTAAAATTAAGAGTTTTCAGTCCAAGAAGTAGAAAGCTAAACAGTATTGGTCTTGTCCTTTTCTGACAAGCAACGATTAATAGAGACAGAGAAAGTTCTGCGTGTGAGATTTAATCCAGTCTAATGCATAGTATCAAAAGATGAGCTCAGATCTAACAAAACAAGAAGAGTATAATATGAAGCCATCAAAATTATAAGAAATGAAAGTTTTTAAAAAAGACCATCAGCAACCAAACCAACAACGCTATTATTTGATGATACACTGGCACTGTGAGTTGATCCTAACCTGAAATTGAAGGGCCAATGAGAGAGATGTTTTCAGTCAGGATTTGAATAACAGGAGGCTGTTGCATAGTTACGGAAAACTGTCTCACAAATATTTCCTTTGTGTTGTGATTTTGTTCTGAAGTTTTGCACATTTTCAGCATTGAACTTGTTCTCTTCTCTTAAGCAAAGGAGCCTCTAGTCATTTAAAGAAAAACACCATTAGTTTTCTCTGCTAGGTAATGAAACATGCAGTCTTCACAATGCAAAAGTAATTGTTCGCACTTAATGATCCTGATTGGATCCATTATCATGGCTCTGCTCTCTAATTTTACAAAGACAAGGCACTAGAAATAAAATATACCTAGTAAAACAAAAAGAGCTCCTGCATTCCTTTAGCATACCAAAAAATATGTGTTGGATTTTCTATTTAATTAGTAGTCTTTCCAACCCAGAAAATTTCATGCGCCAAAGTCCTTCTGTCGTACTCTGTCATTATGTCATGATGGCCGCGGTCCATCATGGTCTGCATACTTGCCACCAAGCCTCCATTATTCACACCACAGTGCGAAGTGGAGGCAAACTGGAATTGATTCTGTCTGAGTACACAGACCCACAGCTTTCACACGAAGAGGCCTGGAGCTTCAGCACTTAAACATAAGTCTAGCCTCTTTTTTTTTCTCTTTTTTTTCTCTCTTCCTTCTTCAACGTGGACCCTATTTTCTCATCTCTATCCATCTTACCGATCGATTCTGACCAAAATCTCATCAATTGCTTTATTATGGAGCTACTTACATCTTGTTTGTCTGGGTGCAGCTTTCCAAAGAAGTCCTGAAGGATCAGTGGACTCCACACCATGTCTTATTAACTCATTTGATAGTGCAAAAATGAAGCTGGCAGGTGCTGTTACAGAAATCGAAAACAGATGAGATATTGACCTGATTGTTGCATTACTGCCCTTTATTTTCTTTTTTCCTGGGATGCAGCAGCTGCCCTTTGAAATGTGACTGAACTCTTAGATTGTAGAGTTTATGTTTGGTGTTTGGGATTGTTTAACATCCAGAGCTTTGTTTTAAACACAGTACAATTCTGGTGTTGCTTCTTGTTAGGGTTGGACAGTATTTTTTAATTTCTAAATGGTCACCATCAGTCCAACAAGTGAGGTTATGTGCGCTGATCAAAATCACCTGTTTTGGATTATTTTTGTTTTAAACCAGCAAGATAAAAGACCTACATTACACAGCATCTAAATTAGGAGCATCAGAGAGTCAACACCAGCCCACCAAAGGGCCCAAATGCCCCTCTGGATGGCTTTACAAAGAGTGAAATTTGCATTTAAGTCATTATCAACTCTGATTTTATAATAAAATGCACTGTTTTTATTACACAGAAGTGAAAATATATGTAAATGAAGAAGAAGAAGAACTTTATTGATCCCAAAGGGAAATTCGTATGTCTGACATAGCTGATCTGCTATTTGTATAAGAATTGTAAAGCCTGATGGCTGTGGGTGTGAATGATTTTCTGTAGAGAGGAGTCTTCCAGTTGTGGGCTGATCTGCCAGGTGGTGGTAAGGCAGTAGTTCTGTAAGCTTCTTTGACAAAATGTTAGTATTTCTAAATATCAAATTGTTTGAACTATAAAGAAGTCAAATTCTATTATTATGTAGTTAGAAAAAACATAGCATCTGAAGGTTATGACCCACTTGAGTTCAAATTAGGCCACATGTGGCCCATGGACTTCAGTTAAATGAACAAATAGGTGGGGAACGCATGTGCTATCTCATCTTGTCCTTGTGGTGGTAAAGAACTAACCACAAACAGCTAGTTTGCCTATTGTGAACTGTTACCTCAAATGTTTCAGACTTTTAGACTTTGTTCTTTACTACTTAATATCAACCATGTAGTAAAATTATCTCCACAGCGCTACATTTGTCTGTCATACTAATACCAACAAGAGTCTCCATCAGTGTCTATGTAAAACTCTCAACTTTACCTCAGCTAACAAAAAAGAAGGAAGCTCTACCTTTTGGCAATATTCACCAAGTTGATGTACCAGGTTCATTGTCAAGGGGGCAGAGCAATAAATTAGCGACCGGTTGGGAGGTGGGGGAAAGGAAAGAGAAGTGAAGTGAAAAAAAGAAACCATATACAACAAAACAAACTACTGTTTCAGAGGCAGCGCCAGCTTTTTTTAGGCACAGGATTTAGCATTAGGCCAATATACCAGGTCTCATAGTGTAAAGGAAAAAGTAAAGGTCACAAATTTTTAGTAATGTTTATTGCCTAAACTTTACCAACAGATAGTATTTGGTAACTAAATCTAACCAACTAGTGTTAAAAGCCCAAAACGAACTGCGCCTAAACCTAACTGATTTGAGGGCCTAACTCTTGCAGAGTAGTTTCTTGCACCTAAACCTAACCCAGTAGTTTTTAGCGCCTAATCCTAACTGACTAGTTTTGGCACCTAAACCTAATCGACTAGTTTTAGCGCCTAAACCTAACCAATTCGTTTTTAGAACCTAAACCTAACCCAGTAGTTTTTAGCGCCTGAACCTAATCGACTAGTTTTGGCGCCTAAACCTAATCAATTAGTTTTCAGAACCTAAACCTAACCCAGTAGTTTTTAGCATTAAACCTTATCCAGTAGTTTGTAGTAGTTTGGTGCCTAAAGATAACTGAGGAGATTTTAATACATAAACCTAACCAAGGGTTTTTACTTTGGTCTCTGCTGTGAACAGTGAAGCAATTTGTTCCACCACCAACCCCTTCCTGCCTCCAAATGTGGACTTCTTTGCCCTCCAAAAATATTAATTTTCGGTCCATGGACACGAATCAATACATATGAGAATGGACAGATGGAAAAAATGTGTTCAGGGACAGGAAAATAATGGCGTGAAATTCAAATCCAGAAACAATAAGTGATAGATTAGCAAATCATAATTATTTTACAACTGCCATGAGACTGTGTTGGATATATTGAGCCAATCTCCCAGCCACTTATTTCCACTTATGTAAGCATCTGTTTCAAGATAAAAACAACTGTTAGTTGAGAGTGGGATGTTTTTCATGTCTGATTTCTCTGTAGCTCCATGTTGATGTCCTCAGCTGAAGGTCTGACTCTCTGAGCTCAACCTTTCTGCCTCTTATGTGACTTCTGTTGGAAAAGTTTTGTGTGTCTGACATCAGGGTGCTGTTGCTGTTAACTTGTGTTTGTTTGGCTTCACTGTGATCTTCTGTTCTTTTCACACATCATTCAGTCTATTTTCAGCATCATTTTAAGTTCCTAAAAATGTACCATCTTGCCTTCAGTACCATGCTTATTAACCTCTTCATGATCCATGTGGGATAAGAAACTAGAAGCCCTGCTCTGGAGCGCAAGAGGGGAACAAAAGGTTATTCAGGGCTGACCCATCATGTCCTGCTTTTTTATCTGCCTCTATTTCATCCACTAACTGAAAGAAGATAGCAATAATTTCTCTGTTTGCTTCTTATGTTCCTTTTCAACAAGCACGCCTTTCACATTATGGTGGAGGTAAGAGCAGTTTAAATGAAAACACTGTTAGTTTTCCCTCCTTTTTGGGTTCAGAGCTTGGTATGAATTCTCCACCTCAATCCCAGACCACCATTTTGTGTCTTGTTTAGTTAACTTTTTTTTTGCCTGGATTAATTGCATGGGTGGATGTTTTTTTTTAAATTGTGTTTCTTGCTGAAGATGCATTGTGCATGGTGGAAAATGGCCAACGCGGCTCTGAATGCAGCCCTCCTTTTATATTTTTCTTTGTATGAATGTCCACCTGTGATGTTTATGTAACACATTGTGTGTGATGTGACCCAGTTTCCAGAATGGTATCTGCTTAGACCTATGGCTCACCATTTTTTCCATGCAGAGATGGCAGAGGTGTTTGAAACTGAAACTGCGGCTTGCTTTTCCATCTCATATGCAGACTGAGGAGGAGTACAGATACGTTTTTACATAAGTAGGAGCTTTGCCACTTATCTGGAACATTTTTCAAGTCAGAGAGTGTAAATTACTTAAGTACAAGGGGAGCATAAGCTTCTTGCAAATGTACTTTGGCTCAAAATTTATCAAATTGGAGTCAAAGTACGGTGCCAGACCTTGCTGAAAATAAAAAAAAATGTAGCTCACTAAATAACTCAGGGGTTTTAGACCCCAGCTTAGCTCCTTTAAGGTCATGTCAACAACTTTTTGTTGTTGATATAGCCTCAAGTTTTACGGCCATATCAACAACAGGATGTGACCTTAATGAAGTTTTGGTAAGAATAACTACTCATTGTCCTAAAATCAAGCTTGGCATTTTGGTTTTGTTAGATCTACTTATCTGCACCTAAACCCAGGACACACCAAACCAGGCCTGAAAGACCTGTTTAGATGTAATAGATAAAGGTGTAACCTGATTAGGCCATAGGAGATGGTTGAGGGTTGGGAAGAACGGCGTGAAGCAGCAGATTATTTTTTCCTGTTTCCTGTGGTCTGCTGACTAAGTGTAATGCGCCCCCATTTGAGGCCACAGCGCCCTGCGATCGGACAAGGGATCCGGTGACTCCCACGGGACGCCCGGCCCGGCTGAGCCGGGTTAGGCTGGGCTAGGCTGGGCTGGGCTGGGCTGGGCTGGGCCACCTCGTCAGGCCAAAACCCAGAAGAGACGCGTTTCCAGAAACAAAGAAGAAAGAAGAGTGTCCTGCAATGACAGCTCATCCTCAGGATTGTGTCAGATGCTGATCAGGCAGTTGCCATCAAATCCATAGTGGATGTGCAGGAATTTGGCTTGGCCTTATATCTTTAGGTTTTAAGATGATGTTTTCATACATTTGTTGACCAACATGGGAGTTTTGAGCATGGCCAGGTCCTCCTGTAATCTGTTTTTCTCGCACATCATCAGAGTGAGCATCACATAGTGCTGAGTTTCACCGTAACCCAATGCAGGTGAGGCTGAACAGGAAAAGTTAATGCCGTGCAGGTGTTTATTGATCATTTATTGACCACATCAACACCAAATCAGGTTGGTTTTCATTTTCAGTCAGAACAAAATGTACCGAGGCTTATTTTTCTGACAAATTACTATGCATGGTGAAATGGTCCTGAGCTGATTTAAATACTGAACAGAATCATAATCAGTTATACTGCCAAGAGCGATAGATGCACTGGAATTCTACTTGATTGCTTTTTTGCAAGCTTATGTAACACAACAAGTCCTCCAATTATACTTTTATTGTCAAATCATAATCAGAATTTAAAATGTTGGATTAGTGAGCCCAATAAAGACACAGGAATTTGACTTGAAACAAATTAGAAAATTGTTTTGTAACACTGAGCTGTGCTTGTATCCTTGTATTATAGCCTGATTTTATCACTGAAACCATGATCAGAATAATAATCACATCAGAAAGCAAGCTTAAAGTGGACCTGTGTTTCTCATTTAAAGCTCTTTATTCATGTTTTTGGACTCTGCTAGAGTAGCTTTGTATGATTCAAGGTTGAAAATAACCCTTAGTGCAGCCCCTATATGAAACAAGCCGTGTTAGCAAACTTCCTTCTGATTGGCTGTCCATACAAACAGAAGGTTTGAACAGTAGGTGGTTGGGGCTTCGCTGTCTTATTGACATCATACAGAATATTAAAAAACCAAAAAAAAAAAAGAATATTGTACTCATAAATATATATTTAGTGTGTAATTACGTCTTTCAACAAATTGATGCATTCTCATAAACTTGAAATGAATTCATTAAAAATACATAGGAACAGGTGCTGGTTTGTGGAAGCTGCCATGTTGACCCGTCATCTTGAATACAGTGGCTGAGATAGACATCGCTGTTCCGCCTAAACGCATTTTACGTATGTGGCTGAATACTGGCCGTTCGCATGCCAAGGATTTTAATTTGTGTCTGCACCTTCAGACTCAAGATATGAAGGATCATAACTATCTTTTATCATCTGAGAAGAGGTTTCCTTCACCAAAGAAGCAAAAACACGAAGGAAAGAGACATCACGACTGGCATCTTAATAAAATGTCATCCTCTTCCTCCTCACCTCAAGCCTCATCTCCTGACCTGAAGTCAGGGCTCTAACATACAAACATGTGCATAAACATGCTCATTTATTCCTGATATTGTCTTTTGCCTGATATTACTTATTTTCAGCATATTAGACATGAGACCCTCCCGTTTCTAGACAGCTGACAACGAGCTGGTTATAAGCTAACATTATGCCAGCTGATGTTAGGTTTGAGTGTCCTAAAAATCTACTTTCCCTCTGATAAACAGTTTCATTACATCCTCACATCATATGAGAATGTCCAGCAATGTTAGATCTATGTCAAAGAAAGTTTCACTAACGCCGGCCAACAGCAGCAACAACAGCAGCACTTACTGACGGAAAAGTTCAGGATATCCTCAACAGCTCACCTCAGTATCACTGTCATCAGACAGAAGTGAGCTTCACTGACTCATTGGCTCGTATCGGACTCCTTTCACAAAGTTTTACATCCTCCTCCAGAGTAAATAGATGTGAACACATATTAACAGCTGAGGTAAACAGCAGACTGACAGCCTACACTCACTGTAGATAAATGGCAGCCAGAGTTGTTTGTCCTACAGCAGCCACCGTAGCTAGGATTATGCACTGAACTCAGTTGACTGCAATTTGTAATCTACTGACATCTAGCAGTGAAATTTTACACACTGTAATTTTAAGGGCTTGAAAAAACAGACGTAGACATAAGAGTTGCAAGATCTGCATTAAGGCAGGATCATGATGGAGCCTTTAAATGGGTCGAAAAATAAATCAGGTATAACACCCAATAAGGAAAGGAGATTGTTGTTAAACAGAAACCTTTGCTTTCATATACAATAAAACACTGAACATATACTTCAAAAGCAAGATAGACTAGTTCACTTTGTATTGTTATAGGTTTCATGGAGCAGCATGTGCTGCTATAGTAGCACATCAGAACAGACACAGTTTCAATCATTTATCCAGTCTGCTGCTGCAGGTTTATCTAAATGTCCAAACTGAGAGAAACCAGATTTCTGTCCAGTTATTCTTTAACCTATCTGTGCTTCCAAATGACAGGGGGTTGTCAAGTTCATTGGTGCCAAAAGGTCTGAAATTACAGCCTGCCAAATTCTTTTACTTTAGTTAATACATCAGTAAGGGTCAGTCACCAAACTGGGAGCTAACTTTCTGATACAGTGAGTACAGTACGTGCTCTCCAGTCAAGGCAGTTCAAGTAAATAATTGGTTTTAAAAAAAAAAAGTTTTGAGTCCAGCTGATCCTCCTCATTGAACGTTTGAGAGTTCATGCCTATATTTACAAAACAGCATAAAAAACAGATGCAGAGAAACATTTGTGTGAAACTATAGATTGGTTATTTTGGTCAGTACAATGTATGCTTGAAAATGTTTTCGAAGCTGCCATCTAGAGACCGTTTGGGCCACTCTGAAATCCAACCTCTGCACTGTGGTGGGTAATTTTCCTCGTCATTTGGCTGGCATTTGGTGTGAAAGCAGTGTGCAGACAGCAGGTCTGCCTCACAGCTCTCTGTTAGAGGGAAAAGGCTTTAAGTAAACACACCAGTTCCCACTCGAATCCTCCATTCCCCTCTCACTGCCCAGAAGAAATGGGCAGCCTGCTCTATATACATATATCTATATATCTACTAAAAGAAGCAGCAGCAATTATTTTATTTCATCGTAGACATTGCAAATTGAGAATATAACATCCCTGGGGAGCAGTTTGGTCCAGTAGAAAAGACCGTACACCTTCTCAACACAGACTTCAGAACTGTAATATGTCTGAATCATAAATGTCTGTTCAGACCTTGACTCTAATCCATTTGGTGGATATTAAGAGGTTTCTGTGGAATTTTTGGTGTTAGGTACTTTAAACATGAAGCAGACAGGGCTAAGTTAAGATAAAAAAAACCACACACATAAAACAGCCAATCATATACAGTCATGTGAAAGTTTTCACAGGGCTCTCTGCAGTCCTGTGAAAAACTAAGTGCACTCCATGATTCAGTAGCTTGTAGAACCACCTTTAGCAGCAATAACCTGAAGTAATCATTTTCTGTGTGACTGTCGGTCTCTCACATCATTGTGGAGGAATTTTGGCCCACTCTTCTTTACAGCATTGCTTCAGTTCATTGAGATTTGCAGCCATTTGTTTATGCACAACTCTCTTAAGGTCCCACCACAGCATTTTAGTGAGGTTGAGGTCTGGACTTTGACCGGGTCATTGCAGCACCTTGATTCTTTTCTTTTTCAGCCATTCTGTTGTAGATTTGCTGATGTGCTTGGGACCATTGTCCGGTTACGTGACCCAAGTTGTCGGACAGTCGGACTGTAGCTGCAAAACAAGCCCAAATCATCACCTCTCCACCACCGTGCCGACAGTTTGTATGAGGTGTTTGTGCTGACATGCTGTTTTTGGTTTTCTTCAAACGCGCTGCTGTGTATTATGGCCAAACATCTCCACTTTGGTCTGACATCTGTCCTAAGGACATTGTTCCAGAAGTCTTGTGGTTTGTTTTTTAGAGGTTCTCACACTTGCTGATGATCAGTTAATCAAGCGCGTTTGATTAACAGCACCTGGCTGCTACTTACCCTCTTAATTCCTATGGAAGCAGTAAGGATGTACCTAGTTTTTCACAGGACTGTATATCCAGCTAACAATAATGGACTGGGCCTACAGTCATGTGGTTTAAAGCCAACCATTGTCCCTGGCAATAGATGTGCCTGATGGAAAACCTGGATGGCACCTTATTTGCTCCATCAAGGTGCTCAACAGCATAATTTAAGACACTAAAATAACATACAGTTAGATCCATCAGGGTTTGGGGGCTGTTGGGAGACTGTGTTTTAAAAAATAAATACATTTTTTAAAATTTTTATTTATTTAATTCCTGAACAGTTGATGCAATACTTTTGTTCAACCCCTTCAGTAAAAACTGAAAATCTGCACTTCAATCATACCTTGATTGTTTGGTTTTAAATCTACCGTGGTGGTGTACAGAGGCAAAATTAAACAAGATTATCTCAATACTTATGGACCTGGCGAAGGATATATTGTAGGCGTATGTTCAGGAGATAAAAGTCCTCTTGCAGTGTAGAAGAAACGAAGCTTAATTAAATTTAATTTGTCTGTAGCTTTACCTTCGTCTATAGATTTAATTATATTTAGTTAAAAATAGTTTGATTTATGCAAAATATTTCTGTGAACTGACCACACAATCTGTCACTTTTCAGGCAAAGTTGCTTTTTGTTTACTTTAAAGTTAACTTCTCCAAGAATTAAGAGCCAGTCGAGGTTCATTTTATTTTATTCCTGTTTTTCTAAATCCTACTTTCAGACTTTTTTTCTTCTTCACTCTCTCAAACACTGTCTTGTGCTGCAAAAACGTAATAAAATGATGAGGTTTACTGAAATGCACTTAAAGGCGCTCTTTTCCGACACACAGTAGCGCTTTGTTTTTGTGTGCACTGAAGGCCAGAGTTCAATTTCATCTTGATAAAAATCAAATCCATAAATGTTACTAGAGGATATACAGTTTGCTCCTGTAGCCGCAGTAATCTTGTCAGGGATGGGCGGTAAAAAGCCGTAGCCGCTTCCTCGCCGTTTTTACTACTCCTGCTGTTAAACGTTTCTTGGCTTCGGCTCATTTTTCACAGTTGGTGTGAGACTTGGATCTGGCTCATGTTTGTCTTTAAGAAAGGTCGTATGCCAAAAACCCAAACGGTAAATCCAGAAAAAAGGTAATATTTGTGCCCTGAAATTCACTTTTTTTTTTTTTTTTTGTGTACCTCATTGTTTACAGTGGTGCCTCCATCTGTTAAATCTAGCAGCAAACCTTGTAACTCAAAAGACGGGTCTTTTCTTTCTTTACGTGAGCTTAGCAAAACACTCGGAGTGACACGAGTGCACTTCTGATATATTATCGCTGTGTCTGAGTGGATCCTGCAGGCCTCGGGGTCTTGAAACTTGCTGCAGCTTATCAGGCACCTTGTAAGCCTTCAGTTCAAGTGAAAACATGAACATCGCAGAGGAAAAAAAGAAAGCTTTTTTTTTTTTCTTCCTTTCTTACTGACAGCAGAGGCATGCAGCTAAAGTCGAGGTTTTACAGCAGCGTATCTGGTTTCATCAAACGCCATCAGTCATGTGCTAGTCTTTCTCCTCTACCTTTTATCCTTTGGAAATGTGACTCCCGCACTGCATGCTTCTTTTTAACCTTCTTCCCCCCTCCTCCTCGTCCTCTGCCTCTCTCTCTCTCTCTCTCTCTCTCTCTCTAGGCCTCGCTATCCTCACTCGCCCTCTGTCCTTCCCTGTGAAGTCACATGTGAAAGTGATCAGCTTAATCCCGATCACCAGCTGTGTTTAACCTACTTTAGATTTGGAACACTTGGCTTTACTCGCTTTCACTTTTGTTTGTGTGGGATTAGCATGAACGCACAGCACACGCATGCGGTTTGACCTGCCACGTTCGGCTCTTAAATGTTTTTATTAAATCCATAATTAAACCCTTGTCCCGTTCTTTGTGTGCCTTGCTCAGCGGTTAAGCTTCCAGTTTTTTGGTTTGTTTTTCTTCCACCACCGCTAGCGCACACATTTCCTCAGCTGCTTGTCGGATTTAAACTGGCAACCTTCCAGTTACAATCCCGCTTCTGTAAACTCGAGCAGATGCAGCAAACCCTGCCTGTGATGACGTGTCCACACAGTAATATGGAGGCTAAAGTTAAGCATGCAGCTCTCCTGAAGCCGACTTTCCCCAATTAGAAACAACAGAAATGTAAAATAAATAAAGCACAGAGGCACCGCAGCATGGAAGAAGTCTGTAAATGTAAGTTGTAAGATTTAAGATGTGGAGATGGTAGCCATTCTGCTGGCCTAAGCTCCTCAGGCACGCTGTCGCTGTGAGCCAAAAAGCCCGGTCACCTTCAGTGTAAGCCCAGCGCTATTTTAATGCTCTGCACAACAAAATAAAAAGAATAAAGAATAACACCCCATCTCTGTCTCTCTGCAGGATCCTGGACCCTCACCCCCGTCCCCCATTTTGGGACACAAACCGCTGCAGCTGATCGAGGTGAAAGCCAGGGGGCGCTTCGGCTGCGTGTGGAAGGCCCAGCTGCTGAATGAATATGTGGCTGTTAAGATCTTCCCCATCCAGGTACAGGGGCTGAATTTACCTTTTTTGTTACTAATGAAGGTAGGCCGTCACCACTACATGCAGCCCTGTTTTGATATATGACAACTTATAGTCGCTTTTTTCCTCTCAGTAAAATAAATCCATAAGATGCCTTATGTATGCCAGCCTCTAGTGGCCGTTAGAGGAACTGCGGTGTTTGGAACTTCCATTTTTCAGCTGCTTGTTTTTTATGCATGCTTATTACAGTGAACTCAAACTGAACTAACAACTGAAACCAGATGTGAAAAAGCATTTTAGTTGAATGAAATGAAAATATAAACTAGAAAACAGACTGAAATAAAAATAAAGAGGAAACGTCTTGAGTTGTCAGTTTGGTCACATTTGCCAAAACAAAGTGTGGTGTTCAAATTCTAGTATCTGTTCCTAAATCTTGCTCCCATATTATTATAATAATAATAATAATTACAAATATTATTACCATCCCTTAAACTAAAGATAAGATATACTTTTTTTTTTTATCCCGAAGGGAGATTCCTTAAACTAATAAAAAGTAAACTGAAACAAGCAAATCCAGTCTGTAATATATTCATGTTATTTTCTCTTCATGCTGTAAGTGGGGAATACCCCGTCGTAGCCGCCAAGTCTGACAGCTTTTCTAGTGGAAACCTTATAAGTTTTCCCTTTTTTTTTTCTCCCTTTTTTTTTTTTTTTTTTTTTTTTTTTTTTTTTTTTTTTTTTTTTTAAAAATTTTTTTTTTTTTTT